>BJCO01027172.1:4742-18405 GCA_018326465.1 Flaveria floridana
CAAGGGGGAGTTTGTTGATACATGTGTACCTAGTTTAGGAGCTCAATGTAAAATGTCTTTCATGTCTTACATATATGTAATTGAATGGGTATGAATGAAATACAATGTGTGGTTGATGCTTATAATGTTTAATATTTTATTGTTTATTGTGTGATAACGCATTTTGAACTAACTATATAGGTTTGTGGTTGTTTGCATAATTCTTAGTCAAATATGGTTGAGAAACATGTTTAAATTAAATCGTGTGAAGTTCTCATGCAAATGGACCATGTGAATGGACCATACGCATGAATACTTCATGCTAATGAACCAGTCGCATGACTGAACTAGGAGTCTGGATTAGTCACACGATTGTGACATGAGATTGACTTAGTCGCACGACTGGACCTTCAGTCATACAGATGGATCAACCGTATGTTTCAGTGCACGACTGAACCATGCTAATGGTTCAGTCGTACGAATGGAAAACCCTAACCTATAAATACCACTTAATTCATGGAAAAACACAAGAATTCGAATACCTACGCATGTAATCTTACCCTAGTCGTCCAGAGGCTCAAGAAAACCTGTTCCAACTTCATAGTTCGTTTCTGATCAATTATTGTTAAATCTTAACGTTTATTTCATCGTAGGATTGATCAGATTGTCGTTCTCACTGATTGGATCACCAATCAAATAGGATTCCACACTATTTGAGTTGGTATACACGTAGAATCAGTTAGTACTCCGTACGTACACGGTCCTAACAAGATCTATTTTGGGTACTTTACATCATGTTCTCATCTTGAAGGAACTTGTAGATCAACACGGAACCGTTAGCAATCGAGAAATCGAGGGAAACCATAAGAAAAAATTCAAAAAAGGGTCCTATAGATAGCCGAGTATTTGAGAGAATTTGAAACCAAGTGTAGGGTTACGACCGAGTGAACCTCCTTTTATATTGTTGTGAATTTCAGTCGTGCGACTGGACCCATACGCATGGTTCATACGTGCGACGGAGGTTTAATCGTACAACTGACCTATACACTTTCAACCAATCATACGATTGGTTCATACTGATGTTGCCAATCGTGCGACTCGGCCATCCTCATGGTCCAGTCATGCGATTGAGCCATACTTGTGGTTCAGTCATGTGATTGGCCCATACTTATAATCCAATCGTGCGATTGGGACATACTTATGGTCCAGTCCTGCGAGTGGGCCATACTTGTGAATTTGACTTCGTTTGGCCAACTATTTCATATACTTATCTTTGATAAATGACATTATGACCATTTATCATCTTAGACATGATCCTTTTAACTGAAAACCATTTGATCACCTCAGACGTGATCCTTTTAAGTGAAAACCGTTTGATCACCTCAGACGTGATCCCTTTAAAAGAAAACCATTTGATCACCTCAGACGTGATCCTTTTAACTAAAAATCATTTGATCACCTCAGACATGACCTTTTATTTTTCAAAAACAACCTTTTCATAGTTAACATTCGGTTCATTATGTGACATTCACAGGGTTCAGTCTTGTTGCATAGTCAGACATCGACTCAATACAAACATAACTAAAGTAGGAAAAACTTGAAATTAAACTAAAATAAGACATATTTTTGTCCTTTTCATTTGAGGAGAATTGAAAGCATTTTAACATTACTTGAAAGATTTCTCCCCCTGAGCAGAATAGCTTTAAACATTAACATCATTTCTAAAAAGATTCAAATGGAATCAGACAGGCATAAAACGCAATCATTTGGGACCTTTTGTATTTTATCGATAACATAGAAATATATAATTCACAGAATCTTATTCATCTAATAGTCAAAAGCACTAACAGAAAATCATGCTAGAGCTGTTATATATCACACGTTGATTTTCAACATCGAGAGATGCAGCCATGATAATTCTCAGTATATTTGTTCACTTGAATTCATACACAGATTTTTGACACACATTGGTGATAATTTAGGTGTATTAGTTCAACGAGTATTTATGGATCCCATGCTTATATGGTAATCAACTTTCCTCAGGAGATATTTTAGTGGTCTATGGGTTTTTGTCAAGAACAGACTATTCTGAAAGCTTTCAAAGAGATGCCAAGCCTCAGGTCAGTGCCATCGCACAACAGAGATGTGCAAACAACAATGAATTCTTAGAATATATAGGTTATGCTTATCCTCAGGTCAGTGCCATCGTACAACAGAGAGGCACACTTCCTATCTTCTTGTTAGAGCAATTTTATAATACATTTAACGCAGGAACGATATTTTTCATTTACTTGATTGTGTTTCACTTGATTAGCTTTATGACATTTGTCATATGCATTGCTCATGTTTTTGGTCATTAGCACACATTTGTGGCTTTCTTTATTTTTTTACCTCACCCCTTATTGGAAATTTATTGATTGTGCAGACCAGGGATAAGCAACATGTTGATTGATTTAATTTAAGTGATTCACTAATGACGTCTACTAGTCTATTGTATTGAATCTACCGACATATCATATAATGGACATGCAACCCCTAGATCTACTTTCTCCATGTAACCATAGTAACAGACTAGCTTACTATCATTTTTCAACTTATTAGGCTTTGACTTCTCAGACTTATAATTTTCTATGACTTTCAATATAATATTTCAAAAATAAAAATCTTTTTGGTGTCCCAAACGATTCGATGCCTGTGTACTATCATTTTCCATTGTACTGAATCAATTTCTTGGATTTGATATCTTTGCTTTTCTGATTACCTGTCCGCCCCCTTTTTTTAAGTAATAAATACTGAACCTGTAACCATTCTCCCCCTAAAATTTTAAAACTAAAAATCTTTTTGTGTTTTTGATATTTTTAAGACAGAAAATAAAATAAAATAAATTTGACAGAAAAAATTAAAGACTGCGAAACATACTAACGGACTATGAACTCGATTTTTCCTGAATCACATCGTCTTTCTTTTTAACGCCGTTAAGCTCTAATAGATAATAAAATCTCGGTTTGTCAAAAGGTTTTGTATAGAGGTCGGCGCGTTGAAAATCCGTGTTAATTTTAATCACTTCGATTAAGTGTTTTTCAAAACAGTCACGTATGAAATGATATTTAATTCCGATGTGTTTGGTTTTGGGGTGTTGTACCGGATTTTTGGTTACAGTTATGGCAGCAGAATTATTAACAAAAAAAAGAGTGTTAGTAAATTGCAAATTGTAGTCCCGTATTTTTTCTGTTGAATCCAAATGATTTGAGAACAGCAACTTGCAGTGGCAACATATTTAGCTTCACAAGTTGGCAGAGCAACAGATGTCTGCTTCTTACATTGCAATATGACTAATCACCTTCCAAAGAATTGACACCCTGTAGATCTTGACTTGTAGTTCATCTTACAACCACCATAGTCTGAGTCACTATACGCAGTAAGTTTAAAGACATCATTATGAGGATACCACATCTCGAGTGTTGGAGTACCCTTCAGATAACAAAAAATCCTCTTCACCCCGATTAGATGATTTACTTTCAGTTTTGATTGATATCTTGAATAGAGACACGTGGCATACATGATACCAGGACGAGAAGCTGTGAGATACATTAGGGATCCGATCATTTCACGATACATGGTGGCATCTACCAGATCCCCATTTTTATCACGAGCCATATCGTGGTTCGTGGCAAGAGGGGTACCAGCAATCGTTACATTCTCTATATCAAATCGACTCAGAATGCCCCCCCCCCCCGTATTTAGTCTTATGTAGAAAGATTCTAGTAGGTGTCTGATCCACCTATAATCCCAGAAAGAACTTCATTTCTCCTATGGCACTCATTTCAAATTCAGCTTTCATCACAGAGTCAAATTCTTTACATAAGGATTTGTTTTTAGAACCAAAGATTATGTCATCCACATATATTTGAACAATTAGTAAATCACCATCCTTTTCTTTGATAAATAACGTGCAGTCAATCACTCCCCTACGAAAGCCATGTTTCAGCAGATGTGTGGAGAGTCTCTCATACCAGGCTCGAGGGGCTTGATGTAGCCCATACAAAGCCTTGTCCAACTTATAAACTTTGTCCCGATGATTAGGATCTTCGAATCCTTTACGTTGACTGATGTATACTGTGTCACAGATATTACCATGTAGAAATGCACTCTTCACATCCAATTGATATACTTTGATCTTCATGTAGGATGCATAAGCTAGGAAGATCCTAATTTCCTCCATCCTTGCCAATGGTGCAAATACCTCATTATAGTCCACGCCCTTGACTTGTCTGAACCCTTGAACTATTAACCGTGACTTGTTTCCAATAATGACCCCCTGGTCATCTTTCTTGCAACGAAGAACCCATTTCATACTAATTACCTTAGCACCCTTAGGTCTGTCCACTAGTGTCCAAACACGTAGCTTCTTAAACTGCAGAAGTTCTTCTTGCATCGCATTAACCCGTGCCTCATCTTTCAAGGCATCACTGACATACTTGGGCTTGACTTGAGAAACAAAAACCTTATATGCCTCATCATGAATGTATCCCTTTTCCATCACAGCTGCATAGTCAGCTGTGTACAACTGATTTCTTGTCTGTACCCCAGAGAGAAGATCCCCGATGATGTTGTCCGGGAGGTGATTCACACTAATCCTTGTCACTAGAGTTGTAGGAATGACCATTTCATTATCCAAGTTTGTAATCACTGGTTCATTTTCTGTGGCTATTGGGTGACTAGCCCCATAGGAATCAGCCAATTCATTCTCACCTACAGGTGTACTTTCATCTGGGCTGACAGGTTCATCATTGACAGCATTTTCATTTAAAGCCTCCTTATCATCTGAGGAGTGATCCCTAAGTTCTAAATCTTCCCTTGAAGACCCTGAAATGCCATCGATTGGAGCCGTAGTGCTCGAGTCTAAATTAGGAGTGTTTAGAACGTCACACATCATTTGAGCAGCCACCTCATCATTGGAATATTCAGGAGGAAGATTGAATGACTTGAAAAATCCAACATAATCAAAGAAAAATGATGGACCTTTTCCAGTAAGGGGGTGGTGTATCTTTGCACATCAACGTTGCACCACACTTCAACTTGACCTGTAGAGTTGTTGTAAACTCATTTGTCCGATATATTGTATCCTAGAAAGATCCCTTCATCCGCTTTTTCATTAAACTTGCCAGTCTGAGTTTTCTTCAGCAACATGCAAGGAGCTCTAAATGGTTCCAGATACCTCAAGTTTCGTTTACGCCTTTGAAACAACTCATAACTAGTTATACCATGACGTTTGACAACTAATACACGATTGAGAGTGTAGCATGCATTAGCAACTGCTTCATTCCAGAATTAAACAGGCAGTTTTGAATCTGCCAACATCGTCCTTGCAGTTTCCATCAAACTTCAATTTTTGTGTTCAGTAACTCCGTTCATCTCTAGGCAGAAGAGAATTGATGAACAATCCCTTTCTCTCAATAGAAAGCCTCCATCCATTGATTCTTGAATTCTGTGCCATTGTCTGAATGAATAATCCTCACTTTCAACTTGTACAGAGACTCCAGAGTAGTAACCAAATTCTTGAATGACTCAAAAGTCTCTAACTTTGCTTTAAGAAACATAACCCATGAAAATCTTGAATAATCTTCTGTGACCACAAAACAATACCAGTCCCTAGCTTGCTCTTCCTACTGACAGGGCCAAATAACTACATATGCAGAAGCTCCAGTGGTATCTTAATAGAATGAACTTTCTTTGTTTTGTGAGATTTCTTGGTTTGTTTCCCTTTCTTGCATGATATACAGAAATCTTGAAGCTGAAATTTTTTTACTGTAACTCCTTCAACCAGATTATTTTGAAACAAGTGATTCATCTTTCGAGGATTGATGTGTCCCATTCTCCTGTGCCAAGAAATAGAATCTTTTTCTCTGCCTTTAGACAAGAAACACTATGCAGTTGACTCAGTTATGGAAGCTCTTGACATATCCAAGACATACAAGTCATTATATGTTGATGCTAACATTAAAATTTGCTCCTCAGGGATAACATAATCCTTCCTTAGAATATAGCATTTCTTATCATCAAACACCACTTTAAAGACCTTGTCGCAGATTTGGGAAACTGAAAGTAAATTGTTCTCCAACTGTTGAACATAGTTTACTTTATAAAAGTTCACTTTCCCATTTCTGACTTCACCTTAAGCTGTGATATAGCCTCCTTTGTTTCCCGCAAAAGATGCATGTCCCCCTTTGATTTGTTTGACATTGAAAAAGAGAGACAGATTCCTGGTCATGTGCCTGGATGCTCCATTATCAATAATCCAGGTGTTAGTGATAGCGTTGTAGCGAACAACCTGCACAAAACAGAAAAGATTAGTTCAGGAGTGGGACCTAAGCCTTTACTGGCTTAGGTTTCCTAGAGGCATCACACATAACAAACTCCACCCACTGTCCTTGGGAAGTCAGAGAGACAACATTCTTCATCTTATCCTCACTTTCAGACACACCTGATGATTTGGCTTTCCACAAACCAGTCTTATGTAAGGCCTGTTTGTGATAAACAGATGACTGGTTTATTGTTTTAACATTTTGTTTGCTTTCATCACCATGTTTTACCTCAGTACTCACAACTTTTCCAGGGGCTTGACTGTGTTTCCTGTGGTATTGCGGAGAGGTATTTTATCTTTTTATTGTAAAAAACCTTGGTTTATTATCTTGAAAAAATTCAACCTTTCGTCATGGTGTCTGATAATAAGGACAATTAGGAGATATATGTCCTCGTTTTCCACATCCATAACATGATCTCCATTCAAGAGGACTGGGAGATCTTTTGTGTGGGGGGAGTAAGGTCTAGGGTTCGTCTCTTTCTTTTCTAGTTAAGGTTGCTTTCCTTCTTTAACAAATTTAATTAGTTATACCTTTTGATTACCTTTTTTCTCTTATTTTGTTGAGATTTTGTTGATGAACAGTTTTAGAATATGTTGGTTCTGAAATTTTAGGTTTTGAAACATGAACTTCTGAACCCAACCCAAGAGTAGCATTGCTATTCTCATCATACCTATTTTCAATGACAGCCTCATCTCTTGTGCCAGAAGTTGTTGCTTCCTGGTCAGTAACCGAAGGCACAGGGTTAACTGTGGTGTCTGGATCACTGACTAGAGGTGTTGTTACCACATGATCCTTTATAGGGTTATTATTAACAGCTTGACATTTTGTGTTTAAGAGGATCGCATGTGGTAGTGGCACAACCTTATAACCAATCCCTTCCCCCCATTTCTTCCTTTAACCAAGTTTTTAACAATATGAGAGGAACTAGCAAGACTGTGAATTTTCTGATTTAAAGATTCAATTTCAACATGAAGGATCGCTTTTTCTTTCTTTCTTTCCTCTATTGTTGTCAGATAGAACTTAATATCATTTGCTTGATTAAATGCAACAATCTCAATTTCCCTAAGTTGCTTTCCTAACAGTTCAATCTTTTTTTTTAAACTGCTCTCATTTGGTTTTAACACCCTGTTAGCTTTAGTGCATAATTTTAAGTCATTTACTAAACTGTCATTGTGATCTAACAATCGACCAAATTTTAAATCTATGCTTTCATGAAATTTATTGCATTCTTCACAAGCATGTTTATCAAAAAGTTTATCTTTCGTACTTACCTGTGACGTGCTAGAGGTGTCAGCCATGAAAGCAACCTGAAATTCCTCGTTAGTTTAAGATTTTGTGCTGGCAGCAGTTATTCATATTCAAACAAACGATCAACGGCATCCATAACATCTTTAGCGTCTGAATTAGCATAATCAGCTATGTTATCTCCTTCACTCGCTGACCCATCATCAAGATCTTCTACCAGTGCTACATTTGCTTCTCAATCAGAAAGAAATCTGAAGGACCAGTCCTGTCCTTCATCTCCTTGAGCAACCAAAGCCTTCGAATCCTGACTTGTTGAAGCCACTTTCTTTTCTTTGTCCTGATGGTTCATGGATGTAAAAGGGTTACCATTTCCTGTCTTCTTAGGTTTCATGCACTCTCTTTTAAAGTGACCCTTTTCACTGTAGTTGAAGCATGTAACTTTGGTTTTATCAAAACCAAAAGTTATGTCTTTGGTGGCAACCAGATTCTGCCCCGTCTCTTCACAAACTTCTTAGCCTTTCTCACAGCACTAGCCAAAGCCCACATGATATCCATTCTTTTCAAGTCTTTCTCATCTACCTATTCATAGTCCGTATTCACGAGATGATAGTTTCCTATCTTACCAGCGACCAACCCTTATATGAGTGTACAACCGCAACGAGAAGATCCATATGCTCTTTTGCTACCTCAACAGTAACATTTCCTAGATTCTCAGTCTTCAGCTTTGTAGGATTAGAGTCAGGGATAATATACTGAGTTCAAGATGATCCTGATGATTCACTTCTAGAAGAACCACTTTGAGAGGTTCCAGACGTGTTGGAAACAAATGCTGCTTGAAGAGGTGCACCGGATGAAACTGGTATAGGAACAACATTATATAATGATGGATTCTGTGTGTATGACCCTTTCTTGGACTTGTATTTCATCCTTAGCTCCTCCTCCCTCAACTTCAAGAAAAAGTCATTGATGTCCAAAGTAGCTAGAACTTCGTTCTGTCTTAGATTAGACACAAAAGAATCCCATTTATGCGGCAGACCATCAGCAAAGCGTGCAACTTTATCCTACATTAAGGTAGTTATACCATGAGTATGCAGCTCACTCATCAGATGATAAAACCTATCTGCAATATCATCCAAGCTTTCATTTCCCATGGATGAGAAATTGTCGAATTCCTTCTTGAGTGCTTTAGCCTTCAGTGCCTTTAAGGTTGCATTACCATCATATGTCATTTCCAGTGCCTCCCACAGCTTCTTTGAATGTTTATGTTTTGAAAACTGATGGAAAATATCCTTTGGAATCGACTATGTCAGTAAGGTATAGGCTGTCTTTTCAGCATTGTGTGTAACCTTTTGCACTTCATTAATCCCACTTAGAGTCAGTTAACTCCATTTGCTCCAATAGGTATAGTATAACCAGTCTCAATTGAAGTCCACAAGTTTAGGTCAACTCCATTAAGGGAGATTTCAAACCGTCGTTTCAATTGCGGGTATTCATCCAAGGTCAACAGTTTTGGTGGTTTGTTATGATTTCTAATCTCATTTTCCAGAAGTAATAGATTCTGGATTCGTGAGTCCTTTCCAGCAGTAAACGCAGAGTTCTGATCGTCCATGGTTTCAAACTTGAAGAATTATGTATACGACAGAGTTAATCGTGCGATTGGAGAGTACGACTGAGTTCAATCATGCGATTGGAGAGTGCGACTGAGTTCAATCGTGCGATTGAGTTCAATCGTGCGATTGAGGGATGCTAATGAGTTCAACCGTGTGGGTTAGCTTAATCATGCGAATGAGCAATACGACTAAGTCCAGTTGTGCGGTTGAATTGTGCGATTGAGATTCAGTTAAGTGATTGAGCCAATCGTGCGACTGAAGCTGTGTGGATGAAAAATTAGAAACATTGAACACTTTCACTCCAAAAAACGATTTTTCACGAACCCTAATCTACCGTAAGTCGAAAAGTTTGAAACTTTTGAATCATGCACACTTCAAAAACACTTTTTGAATCAAAACACGAACCTTTTGAATTAAAAATGTTAATTTTAACAAAACACCAATCGAAACCATGATGAATCACGAGCCAATGCTCTGATACTACTTGTTAGGACCGTGTACGTACTGAGTACTAATTGATTGAACATGAAACCAAATCAAATAGTGCGGAATCCTATTTGATTGTGATCCAATCAGTGAGAACGTAAACCCTGATCGAACTAACGATTAAACAACATTAAGAACGAGTAGAAATCAATCAGGGATGAACTATGAAGTTGGATGGATGAACTAGGACGCTCTAGACGGATAGGGTATAATAATAATCGAAGTGTTCTTTATTTTTCACGAATTACATGGTATTTATAGGTTGTAGGTACAGATGTACAACTGAGCCATTAGCATGGTTTAGTCATGTCACTGAGTCAAGCGATTGATTTATACGCATGACTAAACTATACGAATGGTTCAGTCGTGCGATTGAGCCAGTCTTATGACTCAGTCGTACGACTGATTTAGTCACCTAGTTCAGTCGTGCGACTGAACCAGTCTTATGACATAGTTGTGCGACTGATCCAGTCACCTGGTTTAGTCGTGCGACTGGTCTATAAGCATGGTCCATTATCATGAATGACCACAAGACTAAGGCAAACACATTTCTGAGTCATTATTAACTTAGAACTATGAATAACTACTACAAACCTATATATAATGTTCAGTCAAGTGTGTAGTAATAAACGTTATAAGAATACAATATAATCAATAGTAAATAAACATCCAAACACATATCATATTACAATAATACCCTTGTATTACACATATGTAAGAAATGAAAGGCATAAATGTTTAAGTACAATAAACTAGGGACATCATGTATCAACACGGGTTGAGCTCCCGGCACTAGGCGAATCTGAAACTTTATCTCCCGATCGGGCGGTACCTCCGTCAAGTCCTCTGGTAACACATCCGGAAAAGCACACACGACGGGTACATCTGAGAACTATACATTTTGAGCTTTAGCAACTTTAACGTATGCCAAGAGCTCCACATCCCCGTCTCATAAACTTTCCTGCCTTTATCATAGATATTATCTTTGGAACTTTGCAAACTCTATCATCGTAAATCATGACTACGTTACCATCAGGCATTTTACTCGAACCATTTTCCTTTGACAAACGATATTATGCTCGTAAGCGGCTAACCAATCCATACCCAACACAACATCAAATCCTCCTAGAGTCATAATGAAAAACCTAGCGGGGAATCTATGACCTTCCAATTCTATACTACAATCCTCTAAGGCCTCAGTTATCTTAGTAGTCTTTCCAATCATAGTTTCTACTTCAAACACATTAAATAATTTCTTTAGCCTTAGCATTCATCGTATCACAGAAAGTAGAAGATATGAAAATCCTACTTGCACCAGAATCAAAAAGAACAAAAGCAAGTATGTTGTTAACCAGAAACATACCTGACACAACATCAGGTTCTGCTCTGGCTTCCTCTCTCATCATCGGGAAAGCCCTAGCCTTGGCCCTTGGCCCTTGGCTTGTCACCAGCCTTCTTCTCCTTCTCAACCTCCTTCCCTTTAGCCGTGTTAACCACTTTTGCCTCCTTGCACTCTCGACTGTAGTGCCCTAACTTGCCACAGTTGTAGCACTTTACCAGATTAGGGCAATCCTTAGAGAAATGCCTCGTCTTCCTGCATCTAAAACACAGACTCGAACCAAGCCTGCATTCACCAGCATGCTTCCTTCAATAGTTCCGGCAATCATCGGACGTTTCCACCTTCATGTTCTTGGCCTGGGCAGCAGACCTCTCATTCCTTTCTTGCTTCATGTTCCCTGACCAACTCTTCTTCTTTACCTACTCAACAGGCTCATCAGCCACCACATCATCATACACTATCCCGCTCAGCTCTACTAGGGACTCAAAGGTCTTCGGCCCGCCCGCCTTCACATACGTCCTGACCTTCGAAGGCCAACCCTGCACATAACACTTTATCCTCCTCTCCTCAGTACTCACCAGGTGAGGCACCAACCTGGCCATCTCGTTGAAGCGATATATGTTGGAGCTGTACAAGATAGTCTATATTATCAACATAGTCAAAGTCAATAGAAAAGTCAAACGTCGAGTTCGAGACGAAGAATCGAGCGAAGATATCAAAAGATATATTGTGTTTGAGACTTTATTGTATTAAATATATTTTGTGTGAACAAAATATAAGTTATCTTGTTTTAGTCTTGTTTTAGTCAAGTTTTATAGTCTAGGGGGCTAAATGTGAATAGTGAAAGTTAGTCTAGACCATAAATAGCCTAATTGTAATTAGAATTAGTTAATGGTTGCGTGACCAATTGATTGAGGGATTTACTTGTAAAGATATCATTTACAATCTAATTGAAGATCAAAGGGGTTTTGATCGTGATTATCATATTTTGATCTAATCCTTCATGATTTGAATCAAGTTTGTTTATCCTGGAGTAACAATTTGGTATCAGAGCCATTTTGGATCAAATTCATTGAAGATTTGAAGAATTTGTTGCTGATTTTTAAAGGTGTTCATCAGAATTTTAGAGAGAGAAAGTGGGGGTTTAGAGAGAGAAAGTAGATCTGAAATTCAAATTTCATCCCAAACGCAATCAATTCATCAGATATACAACAATCTACTACGAATTTGAAGATATACAACATAAAATCCTGATCTATAACATATTTTATACAAGAAATCAAAAGAAAAGTTTCAGATTTGAGATTTTCTCTCACACGCAGCTGTTCTCGCGTGAAAACCTTTGTTCACGTGAGAACTTCATTCCACGCGAGAACTTTATGACTCGCGTGAATACTCCTCCTTTTCGCATGAGAACTTCATTATTCATTAAAAATTCGGGGCGTTACAAGCGACCACAACAACAGAGAAGTAGCCACCTAATTCTTCACGTACTAAAGGCATTAAATGAGAGCTCTACAAACCAATAGGTACCAAAAATTAATGTATACCCAAAACATTAAATATTTCCAATAACACAAAAATTAACCATCTCATAAGTGACACAAAAAGATTCAGGTGTCCCTATTGAACAGACTGTATGATCACTTTGGGCAAGCTTTTGTACAATCTAGCAAGCTACTACAATAACCAATATTGGTCATGTTCTAATATTTAGTCTTTATATTTATGGTTTTTGGTTTATCTAAAAGGTAAATTTTCTACTTTTGGTCAATATGTATTGAATTGATTGAAACCTTGTGGTTCAGGTGGTGCCTAAAGGTGGCAAGGCAAGATAAGCTGTTAGGCTAAGGGTCAGTATGTGGTCAGGTCGGATGGTTGTTTTTTTATACGTATTTTAAATATGAAAAAATGAATACCTTGTATGCATTAAAAATAAACTTTGGCTGATTTCTATATTCTACGATCGATTTGATATATTTCCCATATAGCTAATGTTTTATTTGACCCGTTATAGATAAAACGGAATCGACTTCGACTTGTATGTAAAAAAGTGGTCAAAACTGCCACTTGAGGTTTCTACGCATAAAATCTTGCATCAAAAGTTTACAAACTTTAATCAATTTAGAGTCCTTGATGGTAAAATGTTTGAGACTTTTACGTTTTGCATTTCTGTTTTTCTTTTAGTTTCTTTTTTTATATGTATTTAAGAGATTAATTTAGTTTTATTTCCTTTCTCGAAAAGATTCTTTTATTTGTACTTGAGAAACAAAGTTTCTAAAGGATATTGGATTATTGAGGCAACTATATTCGAGTTTTGTTTTTATTTGGTCAAATAACTTTGAACAAACTGAATTACCATGTTGTTGTTTTTTAATTAAATTGAAGCTTCTTGCATAGTGCATTACAGTTTTTTTTTAACTTATAAAACCGGCCAACCGGGCACGTATGTGTGAATGTGCCTTCAGATTGCTATAGGTTTTGAACCTCCTAACGAAAAAAAGGCCTAGACTTTTACTTTCTATGACCAAATATGATGCATATATATATATAGGCGTAGGATCATATACAAACACTAGTTTGCGTAAAAACCATAGGAACCAATTCATTTGTGACACGTGGATTAACTGATGACAAGG
>BJCO01027617.1:0-10574 GCA_018326465.1 Flaveria floridana
CGAAGCGAAGGGGAAGGAAAGCTTCTGTATGTATCCACGGTTTATACAGATGATCATAGATCAGAAGCTCCCCTCGCTGCCGAAGGAGAAAGAGGATGTTGTGGTCCTGGAGGTCATGGATGACACTACTCTGGGACGGATGAGGGTATACCAGGGGAAGCAGGTTAAGCCCCCAGTGAGGAGATTATTTAGGCATCTAGCCCGGGAAGACTATGTGGCGCCAACGAAGAGGAAGTGGCGCCACGACGATAGTGACTCAGATACTGAGCCGATAGCTATCCCTGATGATTACTCAGACGACGATGATAGTGGTGATGGTGGAGATACAGGTCCGTCTCACACTCAGACCACTACACCAGATGTTACATCTCCACCATCTCCACATGGTGATCTACAGACAGCTTGTTTCCATCAGGACTTCCAGCCTGATGAGGAGGAAGAGTCTGATAAGGAGCCACTGACAAGGACTGTGGGCAGCCGGGTGGTTGCCACCGAGAGAGGGATTAGGACAGTTGGTGGATGTCCGTGCAGGTCTGGGGAGACTACTACAGATCCATCATACACCCCAGACCAGCCCTGCAGGCAAGGGGAAGCCTCTGGGTCCAGGAGGACTTAGAGGAAGCGGATGGCTCAGCCACATGGGCTGAAGGCAAAGAGACGGAGGATCACGCTGATTACTACCTCCACCACCACTTCCACCACTACACCACCAACCACCACTACACCACCTACCACCACTACACCACCCACCACCACTACACCACCTACTACAACCACCTATCATACCACTCCACCCATTCATACTCCACCACCCATATTTACATCAGCCACTGCTACCACCGCCAACCACCAAGCTGACCCTTCCACATTCCCCACCGGATCATCCCTCCCTCCTACTGGAGTGGAGGAACAACTTGCAACACTCAACAGGATGGTGCTGAAGCTGTTAGCAGCAGATGAGGAGAAATCTACTAAGCTACATCAGTTGGAGGAGCTAAATGCTTCTCAAGCTCAGTAGATTTCTCAGCAGGCTGAGCAGATCACCTAACTCCACGAGCACAAAGAGGAATCGGTGAAGAGATTGGAGGAGTTGGAGGCTGCTAACAAGAAGATCATGCTCAAGCTTAAAGCATCACAATATGAGCCTCTGAAGATCAGGGAAGGAGATGATGATGGTGATGATGATGAGGATGATGATGATGAAGAGGATGAGAGTGATAATGATGATGAGAAGGGTGACAGTGATACAAGAGGCAGGGAGGATGAAGATGATAGTGATGAAGGAGATGCAGCTGCATCTGCCTCTACTCCTGGTCAAGAGCAAAGGACAAAGAAGAAACAAGACTAGGGAGCATCATCGTCTGTCCCGCCTACCTCACCAACAACTGAAGAATCATAGAGGATTCAAGACAAAAGTAAAGATTAGATGTTTTAATTTGTTCAGCTTTTGTACTTGAAATCATCTTTTGAAGTTATGAAATTAATGTATATATTTATTATTCAGTGTTTGATTATCTTGATTACATACTAACTATTGCTGTGTTACATGTTTAAATCAAGCAGATCTAGCATTTCAGCAAGATGAGTATGACGTTGCTCCCTTATAGCTGATCAAGTCTCAACTGACTATGATACTTCTTCTGAAAGGGATTGTCAGGAGGTCCATGAGTTATACTCATGAAGAAGGAGAAATAATTCACGACCTCAATAATGAGTAACTTGCTGAAATGTTCTAGATGAATCTTGATGAGATAGTGAAGGATGCTCTCCTACCTTCGATGTGGAGAGTGACGAGGAGCTGAATGATATAGACGAGATTGAGATAGAGGATGTAACGGCTCAGCATTATCCTAAGTATACTGACCGAGAGGGAAATGTGTTTCCCGATCTGGGTAGTACTCTTGGCAGCGATACTCTAGAGAAGCTGAGTCAGAAAGAAAAGGAAGCAGAAGCATCTACAAGCCAAGCCCCAACCTCGGACGCAGATGTAGATATCAGAAAGGATGAATGGGTGGCTTGTTTCTCAGAGATCAGAGCCCAGCGAGCTGCAGCTAAGCAAAGTACCTACACCAAGATCTACAAAGTAAAGAAGCATCAGAAGGTGTCAGTGAAGAATATATCGTGGGCTTATTTTGAGGATCTCAACGTTTACACTGTGAAAAAGGAGAGGGGAATTGAGTACTTTATATTCCCATATGATCTAAAGACTCTCCCTAGTTTTGAGCTCAACCAGCTGGCAAGACTGAAGCTGCTGTATGCTGAAATGAAGAAAATGTCAGGCTGGTTTGAGGCTGTACTAAAACGAGAGTATCTTACCAGATGGGTGAACTTCAAACCTCAGAAGGCTATGAGGTACATCAGAAGATCTGAGGTAAACCCTATTACTGGAAGACCAAAGATTGTCTTGAAATAGCACCCTCCGCGTACAATGTCACGTATTCCATTGAGGGAGATACCACAAGATTTTGCACCTCATTTCAAATGGTGGTATTATGACTGGCGTACTGGAGAGGCCGTCATAATTTTGGATAGGGAAGGGAAGGTAGAGACGATAAGGGTATTTGACCCTATGTGGCTAACAAACTTGTCTGCTTCTAATGTCTACATATTGTACAAGTGGCCATTATTTTTGATACGCATGATATAGTGCAAGGACTTCAGTTCCAACATGTCATACGTTTATGCTTTGCACTTAATATCCATGCTAGAGTATCTAAAGAAGAACGAGCAAAGAGGTTTGAAGAGTTTAAAAAGGAAGTCAGAGATTAGATAGAACTAGGTCCAAGGGGGAGTTTGTTGGTACACATGTCCCTAGTTCTAGTTCTAGTGAGCTCAAATGTAATTGACTTTCATTTTGTAACACTTATGTAATGTTTGATATATGAAATGAAAACTCTTCTTTGAATGTTTATTGGTAGTTGAATATTATATCTATTAATATGATTTATTGTTACACGCTTATATGAACATGTTAGATAGGTTTACAGTTGTTAGACATAGTTCTGTATCGTTAAAGGTTCAGGAATATGTTTAACAAAGTCTTATGATTCAGTCACACGGCTGGACCATGCGAATGGGCCAGTCGCACGACTGAACCAGGTGATTGAGTCAATCGTACGATTGAGCCATTAGACTGACTCAGTCGTATGAATGAATCAAACATACGACTCAGTCGCACGACTGAGCCATACGCATGGCTCAGTCGTACGAATGAGAGCTGTAACCTATAAATACCACTTAATTCGTGGAAAAACGGAACACTTCGAGAATTATCAACCCTAGCCGTTCCTGTTCGTCCCGAGAGTTTCCAACTTCGTAAAACGTTTCTGATCGATTCTAATCAATTCTTAACGTATTCTCATCGTTAGTTTTGACCGGATTAACGTTCACCCTGATTGGATCGCCAATCAAATAGGATTCCGCACTATTTGATCTGGTTACACGTTGAATCAGTTAGTACTCTATCCCTACACGGTCCAAACACTCTTTAGCTATCATCTTTCTCTTTCCTTTATGGTCGGAGGAAGCTGAAGCCTTTGGAGACTCTGGCTTAGAGGGTTCAGGTTGGCTGAGTGGAGCTTGAGTTGGTGGCATAGTTGAGATGGTGGTGGACAGGTTTACTATTACTTCCACAGCCTCAATCTTAGCTTCGAAAGATATTTCCTTAGCTTCGGAGGTAGCCTTAGTGTCTTCGAAAGTAAATGATAAACCTGCTTTGAAAGTTTTAACTTCCTCTTCAGAAGTAACTTCAAAAGCTTCGGAAGCAACTGCACTTCCTGTCTCTTCCAAGTCAGATGCTGGGGAATCAGTTTGTGTTTTCCCCTCAAAGTGAATCTTGGGTTCCACACTCCCCTTAGGTTGACCAACACCTTTCCCAGAGGTAGGAGGTGTAGTTAACCTTTGAAGCTCCTTAACTCTAAAGTAGGTCAGAGTAACATCTAGTAGGGGATATTCAAATGAGGATCTCATCAGAAATTGGTTTAATGAGAATCCTAGAGTCCATTTGAATTGAAGAAGGTGGGGAAAAGATGGGTGTGAAGAAGTGGCTCCAAAAGAAGAGGTAGTGGCAATGATTGGCTCTATGGGAATTGATGTCTGTTCCAAAAAGTGAACAGACATCTCCTCTTGAGTTGACATATGCTCCAAAAAGTGAGCAGATGTTTCCTCGTCAGTTCTTTGTCCCTGCATACTCTCCCCCCTTTTTGGTAGCATCATCTTGAGAGTTAGATGAGCTTTAGAAAGAGCTTGCAGATACCTGAGTGTGTATATGCCTAATAGATCTCTATCTGTGTCTTAGCTAGTTGGTCCTTGAGAGTGTTAATCTCAAGTTGCTGAGTGGCAGATTTACTTTCTAAAATCTTAACCTTGGATTCAAGGTTTGAGATTTTGGAGAGTAGATACTCAATGGTGTGTTGCAGACTACCCTCATTCTCTTACGAGGAATAATGGGGAGATGGTATAACATACCTAGTATATTCCTCCGCACCATCTGATGTGGTTTCTTGGCACCCAGGGTTCCTCTACAGTTCAATGTCTCCTTTGGAAACACTGATATGCAAAGTTGTCGTGGATAAAGGTTGACTAATGTTACCACTGCCCTGAGAGGCTAATGAAGCACTCTTAGTAGTGACAGCTTTATCCATATGAGTCCCCTTCATATCTATGGGACTCACCTCGGTAGTAGCTTCTTGATGTGGGCTGAATATCAGAGGCTCCAAAAGGCTCTGTTGATCTTGAGAGTGGTGAGATAGATCAACTTCACTACCCATATGGATTATGATATCCTTATTAGGACGGGTAAGAAGGTCAAGAAAGGAGGTAGCTTGGATACCTATTGACCTGGACCTTGGTCAACACCTAAGGATTCCCTTGCATAAACAATGGATTCCATGATGTGGTTGTCCCTTTTAGGTTGCTCAGGGGAGTGTTATGACTCACCCTGAGGGCTTAAGGCTAGGGTTGTGGATTCGTCTGGTTGAGACTGAGGAGACTCAACCATGACATTGAGGTCTATTATGGAGGATGGTAGGACCTCAGAGTGACCCACTCTAGTCTTTTTGGATTGATCAAAGGGGGCTTGATCAAAGGGGGCTTGATCAATCAGAGTAGATTGATCAAGGGCTTGTTTGGGGCGTCTGTGATAAGTGAGCTGTATGGGATGGTGGACAATGGGTGAAACTGGAGAAGGTTCATCACTTGCTCGGCCTGCAGAGATGTCACCATGAGCTATTGGCTCAAACATACTTGGAAGAAGATCAAGGAATCTTCCAGTGAAATGGGTTGAAACCTTCTTCAAAGTTTTGAAGATTGTAGGTTTCATCTGAGGAATTTGGAGAGTGTGTGCATGTTGAAGCTTGGCCTGGTCTAGTTCATAGTTTATGATGCTTCATGTACTTGGAATACATGTAGAAGGAATCCTGGTTGATGTTGCAAATCAAATTCAGCAGCACAAACTGTGAGTAGTTGAACCGAAGGTTCCTCACCATTCCATGGACCAGGCACTCCAAATCATGTGGGATTTAATCCCATCCCCTGGATTTGTTGGATAGGCAATGAAGAACAATGTGCAACAGAAACTTCCAGTTATAAGAGAAATTGTACCTATAAACGGTAGACCTGTGCACATCGCCTCCATAGCCCATTTGAAGATAAGAATCCACTAAATCCGAGTGAGGGAAATCAATAGGGGCCCCCACATCGTGGGGTCCAGATACCCCGAATGGTGGTCTCACTGATGATCAGCTCTTGGCCGCATATCATCAACCGAATAACCTTCTGGTTATTATGGGTTTCACTCCTTTCATTTATCCAAAAATTAGCCATATGGTTGGAGTAAACAAGGGGATTCACAGTGAGGGCAGTGAAGTATGTTAATTGGTTGAGGAATTGGATGATTAAGGGATAGTCCGCATCTTTTTTGGAATCAAGGATCGCGACCTGGTTGTGTTGAGGATTGAGGGCCATGGTTTCGGAGTATCTGGTTGATTTGGGGAATTGTGAAGAAGACGAATGATTTGGGAGTTAGCTCGGTAAATCAGTGGTAGAAAATTCTGTAATGGTAAGAAAGGAGAGAGAGATGGTTGGAGGTTATGTATAAAAGGAGGTAAAATCTTATCGGATAAGGGGTAATGATGTTGACAAGATGGCTTAGGTTTCGATAAGATTAGGTGGCAAGATAAATCCTTTTAAATAATTGAACAACATCATCTTTTACTGATAAAATCTTTTATCTTTTTACAGAGTGGGGCCCAAAAGATATCCGTTATAGTTAATTTTTTTCCGAAGCTTAAGTGTCTTCCGAAGGATAACACTCGTATTTCCCTTTAAGTGTTTCTTCCGAAGAAAAATTTAACTTCAGAAGGCAAATATAGTCTAAGACAAATTTGCTTCCGGGAGTAAGATTGTTGTTCAAGAGCAAGAAGTTAATAAGCTTCGAAAGCTATTTTGAAAAATTCTTTCGAGGCTCAAAAGCTTCTTCGGAAGAAGAAACACTCAGAGCAACTTACCTGCTGAAGATTGAGAAAATCTTGTTCCGTAGGTAAATTTATCTTTGAAAGAACTCTTAGTTAGAAAGTTTTGAAGAAAATTTCTGTAACAGGGCTTAGATTGTAATTGTTAGACAAAAAGGCCATGGCATTTTCAAAAAGGTTTTCAAAAGAGACCTAGTCAAGGTTGATCATCCCAATAGATGTAATTAAATATTTAAATCGTTGTTCATCAAATGCCTTTGTGAACAAGTCAGCATATTGTTCATTTGAATCAACCTTAACTAATTTTAAGAGATGCTTCTCATGAACATCTTGGATGAAATGATACCTGATGTCAATATGCTTGGTCTTTGAGTGCTTCACTGGATTCTCTATGATGAAAATGACACTCTTGTTGTCTAAATGGATAGGAGTTTCCATGAAAGTTGAATCCGTAATCTATCATCTGATTCTGAATCCACAGTAGTTGAGCACAACGGCTGGCAACAACAATGCATTCAGCTTTAGCAGTTGATGTAGAGACACAGGATTGTTTCTTGCATTGCAATGAAATGATCATTCCACTAAGAAATTGACATCCTCCTGATGTTGATTTCTTATTATTGTTGTAGCCACCATAGTCACTGTCAGTGTAACCATAGAGGTTGAAGTCCTTGTTCTTAGGATACTAGAGTCCTAGTTTAGGAGCTCCTTTGAGGTATCTAAGAATCCTTTTGATAGCAACCATGTGAGACACCTTAGGAGCAGCTTGATATCTTGTATAGATGCAAGTTACAAACATGATATCAGGTCTGCTTGCAGTTAGATAAATCAAAGACCCAATAATTACCCTGCACTGATGCTGATCAGTATCCTCCCCCTCAGAGTCAGGACAAAGATTATAGTTCCTGGCTATAGGTGTCTTAGATGGCTGTTGGAGCATATATTGTCATATATAGTGTGTCCGTCGCTTGATGAATAGTCTAGGCTTAATGTTATACACCTTGTAAACACATGAAACTGGGTCATTCGCAGGAGCATATGCGAATGAGACTCAGTCGTACGACTGAGCCATGCTAATGGACCAGTCGTGCGACTGAGAGATGCGATTGGGGCATTCGTAAGACTGAACCATAAGAATGGTCCGGTCATACGATTAAACCATATGCATGGTCCAGTCGTACGATTGAACCATACGCATGGTCCAATTGCACGAATGGGCCCAGTCACATCTCATATGGACCGAAGCCTATATATACCAGTTTCAATGTGTAGAAACCTAAGGGTTTTGAGAGGGAGTCTGCCCGGGGCCAGGTGCTGCCGGATGAGAGGGGAGATCATGCTCGATCTTCCCTTGCCAAGAGTCTTGATTCTTAAGTTGTAACGAGCTTAAAATCGTTAGGTTTTATCAATAAAATCATTTGATTATTGTTCGTGTTATTGATTGACTTTTGGTTTATGTTGTTATTTATCCTTCCATCAAGAACATGCTCGGATGTTTACCGATCCAGTGACTTCACAATGGCTTACAATCCTTCATTTCAAATCTATCTAAGATGTCCTTGACATACTTAAATTGAATAATGAAAAACCCTTCTTTCATTTGCTTCACTTGAATTCTAAGGAAGGAGTCCATTTTGCCTATAGAACTCATCTCAAACTTCTTCCTCATGGTGCTCTCAAAGTCTTTACATATTTGGTCATTTGAAGAACCAAATATGATATCATCCATATAGACTTGTACGAGCAACATGTCCTTTCCAGATCATTTTATGAACAATATCTTGTCTATGGTACCTCTGGTATAGCCATTCTTTAGTAGAAATTAAGACAAAGTCTCATACCACAGCCTAGGTGCTTGGTGTAGGCCATAGAGTGCCTTGTCCAATTTGCACAGATAATTGAGATGCTGTGGATCTTCAAATCCAGGTGGTTGGCACATATAGACATCCCTGTCTATATCCCCATACAGGAATGCACATTTCATATCAAGTAGGTAGACAGTGAAGTTCTTGGATTCTGTAAATACAAGAAAGATCCTAACAGCCTCAAGTCTTGCAATAGGTGCAAAAACATCTGTATAGTCAATTCCTTCCTCTTGTGTGTACCGTTGAACAACAAGTCTGGCCTTGTTCTTGATGATCAAACCTCTATCATCCTTCTTGTTCCTAAACACCCATTTGGTACCTATAGCGACTTGACCTTTTGGTAGTGGACATAAGTTCCACACCTTCTATCTTTTGAATTAAAGTAGATCCTCTTGCATTGATTCTACCCAATTATTGTTCTTTAAGGCTTCCTCCACTTTCTTGGGCTCAATTTGAGATAGGAAGCATGAATACAAGCAGACATTCCCTTGATGGGTTTGACTTCTTGTCTTTACTCCCTCTGAGACATTCCCAATGATGTTCTCAGCTGGATGGGTGTTGTGGATCCTGAGCCTAGGAATCACATCTAGTTGTATAGATAGATCCAAGTTAGAGATGTTTTGCTCAGGATTATGAACACCACCACCACTAGCTGCTATCTCACATTCATTCAAGGAGGACTGATTCAATGAATGTGCTACAACATCAGTCATGAGTTACTATGAAGCAGGATCAATTGTTTCCTGTTCCTCCATGTCACTGTCTTCATCAGCATGGTGTTGATTACAGAAGTTGTCTGTTGGTGAAGAATAGGGCTTATCTGGCTAACAACTTGTTGATACTCCATTGGTTCTAGAGATGATGAGATTCTTCGGATTACCAGTTATGGGAGCTTGATCTTCATGTCTTCTTAGAGATCTTGGAAGAGGTCTTGGTAAATCAAACATTTGATCTTCATAGGAATCTATTTGTCCCCCTGTTCAGCTAAAACAATCTCATAAGAAGATTTAGAATAGTTGGGAAACAATTCTAAGTTGAAGATATATTCAGGGCAATTCCCCTTAACACAAGGAGTGTGCTTATTAAAAACAATATTGGATGATTCCTCAAATTGTTGATTCTTAATGTTGTATACTCTATAAGCTTTGGAGCTTGAAGAGTATCCAACAAAGATAGCATCATCTGACTTTGTAGTAAATTTTGCTAAATTGTTCTTTGTGTTAAGTATGGTACACATGCTACCAAAGAACCTAAGAAAACCAATGAATGGTGGTCTCTTGTTCCATAGCTCATAAAGGGTTTTGTCATAGGTCTTCACTATAAGAACTTTGTTCTGTACATTGCATGCAGTGCTGACTGCCTCTGCCCAGAATGTTAGAGGTAGCTTCGAATCAGCCAACATAGTCCTAGCAGCCTCAATAAGTGTCCTATTTCTCCTCTCAGCAACACCATTTTGTTAAGGAGTTCTGGGAGCACTATATTGTCTGGTGATCCCCTTAGAATCACAGAATGAGTCAAGAACTTAATTCTTGAACTCAGTCCCTTGGTCCACTTCTTAAGATTTTTACCTTATGATGTAACACCCGAAAACTTTTGTCTAGAATAAAAGAAAAAAAAAGAAAAGAAATAAGAGAAGAAAAACAAAGGTGTTAGAAAGAAAAGAAAAGAGCATAAGTGGAGGGGGACAAAGTGTAAATAAATACAAAATGATGGGGTTTGTTAGAACATAAAACATAGTTTAACCATTTAAACTTTTGTAAAACGCAGCGGAAGTTTACCATTATAACATTGTTTATAATCTGAAATTTCGGGTTTTATATTGATGTTATAAGTTATAAACAAACCCAAAACAAAAGGATCTTTAATATGTGAAAGTTTCTAGATATGATAATGCAAACAACACACTATGGACAGCCACAAAGAGGGCTGCCATAGACTACCTTTCAGCAGCAAGAAGTTCGAATTGGAGGATGTTTTTGACCAAGAAAAACGACCAAAGGCACCAATGGAGGTCCTCTCAAGTTAGTATACCCCAAGCTTGTTTGCAACACACCTTCTTGTTAGGAAGATTCACTACCAAAAGCTCCTAAAACCCTCAAATGCTGCTGCTATGTGCCGTGAGTTTTGAGAGAGAAGAAAGAGACTTTTGCAAGTTTGCATGTGATGAGATTAATGAGAAATGAAAGCTCCAAGACTAGTTATGATGTGTTGTGTTTACAAGGCAAAAGATCCAATCAAA
>BJCO01027710.1:0-11229 GCA_018326465.1 Flaveria floridana
GAAAAACGATCTCACTTGTGAAGTGATTTTTTAAAAGATGTTTATCAACTTATCTATCTTTAAAAAGAAACTATTTTTTATAAATATAATTGAAACAATTGATTAAAATAACATAAAATTAAAACATTTTATTACCTAAACAGAAATATAACATACAGTTTTATGTTTGTCAACTTCTATAAACATCAGGTCTACTTTTAGCTTCATTCATTTTCGTAAAGCTTGTAATTATCAATGATTCCACAAATTTTTATAAAAGTGAATTGAATTTTATTATTACAGAATCTTGAATCTTATACTAAACAATTATTAAAAAATTAAAATTAAAGTTGTTATTAAAATTATCAAACTTTTGTGTTTATTGACCTAACAATTAGAATCTAAGGAGCCAATTGTGTTATTTAGTCGGCCTTAAAATTCCAGATAAAGTTACCTGGATGTTACTTGTTAGGTTGGCTAAAACAAAAAATGGAAAACACTAGATTTGTTATTGAGTGTGTAACATAAGCAATTTAAGCTTAAAATTACTTTTAGGAGTTTAATTATAATAAAAAGATACCAAAAGGTAATGTACTTAAAGTCGAATTGATCTCGTATGATTGAATTAAAAAAAATGAAAAAGATAAATGTTAAGGTTACTTTTATCAATGTTTACACTACTATACCAGAACGGAATAATCGGTCAGACTGGAAACCAAGTTTCTAATTGGAACAACCATACAATTATCTTTGAAGATTAAAAATTCAGTCACAGATTTTATACATATTTATTACATCATTAGATTTTTAATTTCATCATATTTACTATTATTTTGTAGTTTGGTGATTGAATTTGAGCTAGCCACCGTGTGTTTGATGATTTTCCTCAAGGAATTGAAGATCTTGCAGGAGAATGAGTTGTTTCATTTATGAATGCATTTTTATATAAATGCATATTTTTACGCTTGCCTTCACGGGAATTTGTGAAAAAAATAAATCCAATCGTTTAAGATGATCATTGGTCAATACACATGTACTTGCAAAATATTATTGCTTACATGTAACATAATAAACAACATGACGACATTTTGGAATTATGTCATGTTGTAGTTTTTTTACAGGTAATTTGGATTGGGCGAATAAGCCACGTTTGATAATTATGGTTTTTGTTTTTACCGGTCAGATCGTTTAAATGCAAAAAAATAAAAAATAGTATTTAACCGAGTAAAATCTCAAACCATCAATATTATGTTTCTATGTAATGGTTTTTTATTTTTAATATTTGTCTTACATGAAAGCCTATATTGGTTCACATGTGAACCAGTGTAATAAGAATGAACATTGGTTTACATGTGAACTAGTATTTATTAAAAAGGACCATTTGTGTGGTTTCCTAAATTCTATTTGGAGATATGTATAAAACTTTATGCGTATATGGGAGGATTTAATAAAGTCATAAATATTGTAAAAGTTATGAGAATTAAAAAAGATATTTCCTTTCCAAGTATTATTGAATCAAATAAAAACAACCATAATAAAGACTTAAAGATAATCCTGAAAAGAGCAAACCAGGTCGACAACAATGAGAAGTAGGTTGTGACTAGGATCCATCTATATGTGAGACATGCATTTTGTTGTAATATTGCACGTGAAAAATGATTCACACATGTCTTAGCAAACAATTATTGCCATTTTTCATAGTGGTTGAACTTATAAAACTTTGAAACATTACAAGGATACAAGTCCCTTTTCAAGGTACTTCTCAGGGTATTTTGAAGAGTATAAAGTATTGAAAATTTTATACGTCCATAAAAAAAAGTTTTTAGGTATTTTAAATCAAGAGAAATTTTGAAAAATCTTAAAATGATAAGCGACAAAAATCTAACTACGATAAGTTTTAAACGGGTGGCATCAGAGCTTTTAAAAAATTCAAATCATACATACATACAACCATAATTATGTATTGTATATGTTTATCCTTTATAATTTTCTCTAAACAGGCTATGGGGCTGTTTGACAACTTCTGAATGGGTAAGTACTGAATCAATAAGAGGTCTGAACCAATAAGAGGTCTGAACCAATAAGTGTTGAACCAAATTAAGTCTGTTTGGTTGGATATCTGTTTGGTTATAACTCCTAATATTGAATAATTATTAAAAAAAATACAAACCATAATAAAAAAATCCAAAAAACACATAAATCCTTTTTGAAAACATACTAATTTGCGTACAAACCATATTAGAACATCCAAATCACACATAAAATCCAAGTAGAAATTAATAATTTTGGTTTTAAGCATTTGACATTAGTTGAGTTGCTACCTCGTCACGCAAAGTAGTCATATGCTCAATGCCTTGCGAGCCCCATTTCATGTCGTGAACAGACTGGTCATCACTTTCCTCCTCTTGCATTTTTCCAAAAAAAGTGTTCTTGTTGTATTCCATAAATAACTGATCATGAATATTCTATTTCCTTATAAAGTTATGGATAGCGAAACACGCAATCACTATGTCTCTTTGTATTGAAAATGAAAAGGGTGCTCTCCCTTGAGTTACCCATCTTCCTCAAAAATCAAAACCAACTTCTCATCGATCTTTTTGACCCAATCTTTCAAGAAACCTCAAATCTTGATTCTAATGACCCAATCTTTCATAAAACTTCAAATCTTGATTCTAAAAATCCAATCTTTGAAGAAACTTCAAATCTTGATCCTAAAAACCAAATCTTTCAAGAAACTATAACTTATGATCCTAAAAACCCAATGTACAAGAAAGCTCAAATATTGATCCTAAAACTCCAGTCATTCAACAAACTTCAAATCTTAATCATAAAAAGGTCAATTGGGTTGTTGATAAGGATATGGTTGAAGCAGCAGTTCTCATCTTAGATCTTTTATAATACACATGAAAAGTTGTTATACACATGGGTTTTAATGAATTATTTGTTCCTTCTCCTTCTTAACATGAACTAATCTTTTTAAAGATGGATTTTAAAGAATTATAAAACCAGTTTTCAGTTATTTATGTTTTATATAGAGATAAGAGATAAGATTGGTAGCTATGCAAAGACAGTGAAGAAGACATGATTAAAGAAATTTTATGTGAAGAAGACCCATAGATCTGTGAAGAAGGAGGAGACCGACGGATCTGTGAAGAAGAAGACGTACCTGCGAAGGGAACGAAGGAGGAGACCGAGAGCAGTGGGGAACGGAGGCCGAGAGCAGTGGCGTCGCTGGTGATAGTCGCCGGAGAGACGTTGCTGAAGGGGATGGAGGTGGAGATCGAGAGAAATTGAGAAGGGAGGATTTTGGTCAGATGTAGTATGTTATCTGACCTAATAAGAGGTCAATAAGAGGTCCTTTTCAATAAGCGGTGATGAAACCAAATACTTCGGTCTGACCGAGTCAGATCTATGGATCTGACTGGAGTCAATAAGACCCAACCAAACACAGCCTATGTTCTTTATTGGTAGTATATAAGTTTAGTTGTTTAAAAAACATACAAAATCCTAATTCCTAAATGTGTTAGGTTTGACACTTGTGATCATGTGATGTGGCTTCTGAATTTTGGTTGGCTCCATACGATTGTATCAGAATCATACATGTGTGCTATCACTCATTAGGTAATCTAGATACGTGACAAATGACGAAACAGACGGTTGCATTTGAATTGATTGGATATCCATACCTGAAAATTTTTATTTTTAAATAATAGATGGATTATGATTCCTGATAGCTTTGAAATTATTGATATCTTAGCTTAGTGGAAATGAATTAAGTCCTACTCTCCCATCTTAGTCGCTATAACATGTGATTTTACTAACCATTCAAACTTTCACAATAACTTCAGAATTTACATTTTCTCTTAGTGGTAGACTGTGATTGATACAAAGGAGACTCACTCCGGTGGTAGTAAAGATGTGTAACCCTATAGAGGATAACTTGGATGTGACAAACTTAGACAACACAAATTAACTCACCCAAGATTAAAGTAGTTGAAGAACAAATACATGAAAAAAAGGTTGACATCATAATATCTCCCTTATCTGATGAAGAACTTACTTAGTATTTGTTTATTCGCACTAACAACATTGTATACGAAGAATAGGCACTAACCGACAAATAAAATCAGGACAGAAAATATATTATTAACATTGTTATTTCTAAATTATATATTTGTAGTGATTTATATTTTCTCATTTCTAATCTTTTTAAATTAGTAAAAGTTGGATTTATGTTTTTTATTACTCTATTTTCTATTTTTGTATTTATTTTAATTAGTTTTCTTTAGAAATTACGTTTTTTTCATTGAATTTATGTTATTTTGTTTCCAAAAAGTATAAAAATTAAACGAAAGAAGAAATTAATATTGTTTTCTTACTGTACTTACTTTCTAAATAAGATTTAGACCAATACTTTTTGATATAAAACTTGTTTTAGATCTAGTTTGGATCCGGCCATAACTGACCCACATCGGTTCCCATCGGTTAGGGTTGTGGCCTTCATGAATTTGGTTCGAACTTGAACCGTGTTTTACCACCAACTGATTTTGACCCTGTAAACTTGGAACCGATTTAGCTCCAAACCAAACTCGTTTGTGCGCCCACACCAATTCATGCACCTCTAAACCGGATTAAGGCCGGCTTCCAAATCCTTTAATTACGCAAAATCACAAAAGGAACTATAAAGGCTGGTTCATGAGCTTAGGAATCCTTTATTGGGCTTCATATTAATTCGTTTAAATGGCCTTTAAAAGATGGCAACCAGACGACCCAGACATGTGTATACTAAAGTAATTAAATGGACCATCATAATTTGGCGCCCGTTAAGCTTTGGGTCCGGTGCAGTTTTTCAACCCACGTTCTCACCTTAAGTTGATCGTCTCGTGATCTCACTATCATTGTTCTTTATTGTCTATCATCACCTCATCAGCCACACTCGCAACCACAACCTTATCATCAGCCATAACATTATGTTATGAAATGTAACAAATTTTTAATGTATAAAACTTGAGACCTGACATTATCATTGTCTTTTTCTCCAAATTTAATCGAATGACACACTAGACCGTAGGCTATCAAAATCTCTCGCCGTTCACCTGGAAAATTGAAGCTCAGAAAATGCCTATATGATTTTCGACTCGGATGTAAACAAGCCGATCGACACAATGCGATTTGTAAACGAGCCAAACATAAGCAAATGTCCACTTAAGCAGGTACAACTCGTGAACAACCCTGTATGCGTATCATTAGGATAGTTTGGTAAAGTGGCACTTTAAGCTTTGAAAGAAAAGTAGAGCTGTGTCCGGTTCAAGTATTGCAACGTTCCCCCAATGACCCGGGTTCGCTTCTTGGAAAACCGTTCATTTAAGTGGAAGTCGAAGTTACGACTTTTGAGTTTGACCGCCGATGTGGATTTGGGCCTCAACGTGGGGGTAGGACTTAGGGGTGTTAAGTGTATACCTTATAATAATGTTATATTAAAACCCGGGTTACAAATAACCCGATACGCAACCGGTTTATCCGGCTCTCCATCGATTCATCATCCGACTATATTAACCCTAACCCCCATAACTCGGTCGCTCCGGACCTTCGTCGAAGAAATTTTAAAATTCAAAGTAAGTTTCTAACTCATCAGCCTTCTACCCTGTGTAATCAACGTCCCTTAGGCTCTTATTATAGTTGATTTTGCCTCTATATATATATATATGATTGTTGGAAGATTAAATTTGATTCGAATCATTCGATAATTGTTGAGATTTGTAGCTTCTAATGCTGTAAATTAGTAGTTCTTTTACGATATCAAGGATATAGCAAGTGTTATACCTGAGAATAATGGCTTCTGATTTGGAACCAGTACCTGTAAATTCACAAAAACATGATCCAGCATGGAAGCATTGTCAAATGTACAAAAGTGGGGATAAGGTTCAGCTTAAGTGTATATATTGTGGGAAGATGTTTAAGGGAGGTGGGATTCATAGGATTAAAGAACATCTAGCTGGTCAGAAGGGTAACGCGTCTAGTTGTTTACGAGTACAACCTGATGTTCGTCTGTTGATGCAAGAGAGCTTAAATGGGGTTGTAGTGAAGAAGAAAAAAAAGCAGAAGTTGGCTGAAGAGATCACGAATTTTAACTCGGGTGAGGCTGATTCTTTTGGGAATCAAATCAATCAATGTGCTTTGAGCAATGAAGTTGTGATGGTTCCTGTTCCTGAAGCTATTGAGCCGAGTTCTAGTTTGTTAGTGAATGAAGAAGAGGAGGGTGCTGCGAGTAATAAGCGAGGCGGAGGGAGGAGAAAGAAAGGATTTAGAGTGAGAAAAGGTTCAAACGCGCTAGCTGTTAATGATCCTGTGTATGATGATTCAAAAAGGGTTAACCATCAAGTTAGTTTGGCAATGGGGCGATTTTTCTTGGACGCGGGAGTACCATTAGATGCTGTGAACTCTATATATTTCCAGCCTATGATTGACGCAATTGCTTCACAAGGGGCAGGGGTTGTGGGACCTTCTTATCATGATCTTAGAAGCTGGATTTTGAAGAATACGGTTCAAGAAGTGAGAAGTGATGTTGATCAATGCATGGGGAGTTGGGGGAAAAGCGGTTGTTCTGTTCTAGCTGATGAATGGACATCAGAAAATGGTAAAATGTTTTTGAATTTCTCCGTGTATTGTCCTGAAGGGCTAATGTTTCTTAAATCTTTTGATGTGACCAACATTATGGACTCCACGGAAGCTTTATTTACTTTGTTTAAGGAGGTTGTTGAAGAAGTAGGAGTGAGAAATGTGCTACAAGTTGTTACTAAAAATGTAGAGCGTTACATTGAAGTAGGGAAACAAATAGCTGATAACTTTCCTACCATTTTTTGGACTCCGTGTGCAGCTCATTGTGTGGATTCGATATTGGAGGATTTTAGGGAACTCGAATGGATAAGTACTATACTTGAACAGGCTAGATCAATATCAAGATTTATATACAATCACAGCCTTGTTCTGAATATGATGAGAAGGTATACTTTTGGAGTTGATATCGTTGTCGTTGGTTCCACTCGTGCTTCCACTGATTTCTCTACATTGAAACGGATGGTAGGTGTCAAACACAACCTTCAATCCATGGTAACCTCAGAAGAATGGATGGAGTGTCCATACTCCAAAAAAGAAGAGGGTTACACTACTTTAGATTACATCAGCAATCCATCATTTTGGTCCATGTGTACGGTAATCACCCATTTAACAGATCCTTTATTGAGGCTTCTGAGAATTGTCAGTGGAAAAAGGAGACCAGGAATGGGGTATGCTTATGCAGGGGTATATCGAGCAAAAGAAGAAATTAAGAAAGAACTTGTCGATAAGAAAGATTATATGGTCTATTGGAACATAATAGATCGTAGGTGGGAACAACTTCATCGCCATCCACTTCATATTGCTGGTTTTTATCTTAACCCAAAATTTTTCTATAGTACCGAAGGAGATATTCATCTTCAGATTAGATCATCGGTCTATGATTGTGTTGAAAGATTGATTCCTGACACTACAATCCAAGATAAAATAGTTAAAGAGACAACATTATATCGTGAGGCTGCGGGTGATTTTGGGAGGAAAATCGCTATACGAGGCAGAGATGGCTTATTTCCCGGTAATCCTAAATGTTATTTTTGTGTTAATTTTATCCTAAATTCATAATTTGTTTTGAAGCTATAATTAGATTATTCATTGTTTTAATTATTGATTGACAATAGCTGAATGGTGGTCAACATATGGAGGGGCTTGTCCAAACTTGGTTCGCTTAGCCATTCGTATTCTTAGTCAAACCTGTAGTTTGGTTGGTAGTACACCAAACAGAATATCTTTCCAACATATTCATGAAACAAAGAATTATGTAGAACACCAAAGACTTAGTGACATTGTGTTTGTTCAATACAACATGAGATTAAAGCAAATGTAAGTCTCAAATGTTTCTCATTATGTTCTCTTAAATCTATTTATAATAGAAGAGAATTTGAAATACAACTGATCTTGTAGGTTTTATAACAAAGAGCAAGATAACCCTGATCCCATTTCATATGACAACATCAGTTCTGTTGAGGCATGGGTAACAGAGAAGGAGATCAACTCAAATGAGATTGATAGGTCTGATTGGATGACAATTGATCCACCAATTGGTAATGTCATGATATTAGGACCTGAAGTTGATGACATCGAAGCCCTTGGTGAAGGTAGTTTCTAATTTTATCTAAAATATTGAAGAAAGGGTTAATGTGTGTGGGTTTCCATATAAAAACACAGCATTAGAGTCCTCACTTGCCAAAATTACATGTAGTGATTGTTGATAGTTTATGCTCTCTTGCTTATAGAAAACAATGTTAATTTCTTGAGCCTTTATCTAGAGTGTGCTATGTGCAGGGTTTGATGATCATGAGATCTTTGATGGGTTGAAAGACATTGGACATGAAAATGGTGAAGATAATGTACAGCAAGCAGGTAAGCTTTGTTAGTTTTCTTTTTTCCTTTTTTTTATTCTTAGTTTCAAACAACCTCTTCCCTTGTTGTGATTGGTTAAGAGTTCGCTTTACTGTAATTAGGGTTCTAGAATTAGGTAAATCCTTTTGTAAACACTCAAATCCACCAAACCCAATTAATTCTTCATTTCTAATTTCTAAACCCCTTTGTAACTTGTTTCAACTTCTTTAATGGATATCTATGTGGGCCTACAAGTGGCTACATTAAGTTCCAACACCCTGTTAAATGGCAGTTGACTTTTTTTTTAACTTTAGGTCCAGGTAGTAAACAACTTCTCCATTTCTCATTTCATGTTCTTAAGACTCCTCATTTTAATTGAAATCTTCACATCCTCAAATTCTGATTAATGAGAAGGCATCTGTTGTCCTTTTCCATATATTTCTTTATTATCTACTTATAACTCTATTTTATGATTAATTTTTTGAACATGTCTTTGAAGGAAATTAGGTGTCTGCTAAAATGTCTAAATGAAATATTCTTTTGAATATACTTATTTCATATACTCAAAGGTTCTACATTTTTATTATTTGTCATGAAAGTCTATATTTTGACACCACTTCAATCATGTGATTATTTCTAAATCTGTTGATGGCTGGTTCTATTTTAAGTTTGTGGATGTATGATGCTTTGGGTGTTCTAATTTGTTCATTTTATCATTTCATTTCATACCAATGGTGACTGAATTAAGATTTATGTTGATAGATTGCAAACTGATACATGGACAATGAGAGCATCTGTATGTAATTCAAGAACTTGACCATAATATATTTGAGAGGCGGAGTACTTTAAGAGTGAATAATATGACATGCAGGATGGCATGGTGCGTTGTGATAAGTTGGGGAAAATATTAAAAGGTTACAAGGGTGAGGCGAGACGCCACGAGAATCATGAATGCTGTAATTTACTGTTATAAATGATTAGAATTGTTCACTCATTTAGGATGAAGGCAATATGCATACCAATTTGAAGAAATAAATGCATATGCATCATCTGCAACAATTGTTCAATGTTAACTGAATCTCTTGGATGCTCCCCCAATATATAATTACATGTTACTATGTTAGGGTATTTGTAAGACCCAAGTGCTAGCCATCATCAGTTAAGTATCTGGACATAAATGGATGTATGATGTTACATTGGGGTTGGAGTTGGTGTCTATTCTGATTGATGTAACTTGTAAGTGCTTAATTAATGTGATTTTTTTTTCTTTTTTTTAATGTTCGATAATTTTTAACGTTTGTTGTCAATGACTGAGAAAGTAGGATGTTTAATCGTTTTTAAGGTTTGTTGTCAATGATTAGAAAGTAGGATATTAACATATAAGTGTTTGCATATAACGATATATGTATTTATTTTTTATGATTATTATAACTGAACTATGTTACAAATTCATATTTTTTTTTATCAAAATAAAGGATGTATTATAGGACGTGCGGCGATGTATGTAACTATGTATTAACAAAAACTTGGAAGATATATGACAAACAAATGAACAATTCGTGTTTTAGTTTCAGATATAATAATTTAAAATAATTGTTAAAAAATGTTAAATGTTGTAAAATAAAATCTAATGAAAAGCTGATAAATTAATAACGGGCGTACATTTGTTACTCAATAAATAAAATTCCAAAAAATTAATTAATAAGCCAAATAAAAACTATTAACTCATAAACAATTTGGTACTTGTAAAACTTTAATGTTTTTATATAAAAATAACATTTTGTCAATAAAAATAAAGGTTTCATAAAAAAAAGTTGTTTCAAGACTAATAAGTTTTTATAGAAATATAAAACAAAATATATAGACGACATGAATAGCCATGTAAGCAAAATTATTAACATGACCACCAGCGTGGATAGTTAGAAAGACCTCTAGCAAATGACAAATGATGTTTAACTCACGGGTGTGTTTCTCTCTCCCCCCGCTCTCCCTCTCATATTCCTCTCTCCACGCTCTCCCTCTCACATTCCTCTCTCGACCCTATCCATCCTCACGAATTTCACCTCTCTCCCGGCCGTGCTCTCCTCATTTGTCTCTCTCTTATACAATTATGCATATGTTTAAAGATGTTTAAAGATGTCAGATGATCTAAAACATACACCAAACGAGTTTTATTTCTATGTAAAGGTCTTAGTTTGGTTCCGCCACAATTTTCAAATAGATCATGCAAATCTACGTGAATATAGAAATTAAAACACTTAATCTCCACTTTTTGCATTTTAAATACATAAAAACAAAACCAATTCAGCTTAAAAAGATGGAAACAATTTTACACCAAATAAATTTCGTGTGGTGACCGAATGACTTCAGGCTAGCCTCAAAAAGCCCGTCTTCACATCCAAGTCTATGGCCTTCAAACCACCAACCAGTATTATGCCGCCACGTGGCATTTCACTCAATCTTCATCATGTGGCCGTTAATCTCTCAAAAGCCAATCCTCACAATTCTCCTACACTCGTTACCACTATAACTGTCACAAAAACCATCATTCAATTCATCCTCACTTCCCACTGCTCACTGATCATCCCCTCAATCTCCCACCACCTTCACCGGAGATCCAATGGCCACCGCCGTCTCAGCCTTCGGCGCCACCGTCAACCGCACCCCGGTACTCCTTTATCCCTTCATCATATCCATCATATCACTTACTGTTGCATAATGTTTAACTAGATTCATTGTTTGTTTTCTTTAATGAATATTCTAATAAGTACAATTAATCTGCTATTGTTGTGACAG
>BJCO01028057.1:2003-21685 GCA_018326465.1 Flaveria floridana
TTAAAGACAAACTAAGAAATGAGTATATACAAGCCCTCAGTGTTTCATAAGTGTCATAAATGGTTCTTACAAGCATATAAGGGGTTAACTTTTATTTAACGAGAATTATGAGATGTTACAGTTCTCCTTTCGAAGTAAAACACTCAGAAGATTCAAGATAAAGCCTTCAAAAGGACAAAGTCATGGAGGCTTGCAGAAGTCTTGAAAGAAGTTATGTCTTCCAAAGTACAAATGGTTACGGAAGAACTCATTTCCGAAGCAATTTAACCTTCAGAAGAACTAACTATGAACCAATGTATAAAAGTATGGTCTGACTGACATATGCTGCCAACTCTGATATATTGCATGGCGCTTTCCCACGCCCATGTAGTTGACCATACTTTATTCCACTGTTCACCTTTTATTAGTTAGTATAGTTAACAACTTTAGTAGGTAACAAAAGGTAAGTCATTGACATGTCATGACTACCTAATCTAGGATAGTATTTCATTTTAGATACCTTACTTCTAGCAATGTAGTATTTGTTTATATGTAAGTTCCAGCTGCTTTCTAAGTATAACTGGCTGTAGATAGTAGTGTATATAGTTCTCATTATAACTCATTCATGCATGCTTTGAAAGAGTCTTGTAAGACTGAGTTGAGAAATAATATATAAAAGTATCTTAATAAACCATTTCTTGTGTTCATTAACTTAGTATATTATCATCAACTAACTTAGAGATTTTGTATCATCAAACGAGTGAGGCTTAGTGAGTTTATGTGAAAAACATTATGTTGAGAGACAAACACCGATCCTACAATTGGTATCAGAGCTTATTTGGCTCTTGATTGTGAAATATAACCATCCCAAATCACCCTTGTTTCTTCATACTCGCTCACTTTACATAAATGGCCCTCAACCAAATATACTCTAAGACTGAGATGGGAACCATCACTAAGGCTCCAATTATCACTCATGGAATTTTAGAAGCTGGTGTCGATGTCTTGAAGGTTTAATCAAGTATCAAGATAGCCGGATATGGATATCTGTCACTCATGGTCCATACAAGCCAAAGGTGTCATCACTAACTACTAATGGTGCCATGATTGAAAAGGAAGTGGAAGACTACACAGATGAAGATTTCAAGAATATGGACATCAATTGCAAAGCAATGATGTATTGCTTACTGCCATACCAAACTCCATAATGGTTAGCTTTGAGCGCTACAAGTCAGCCAAAGAACTTTTTGATGCTTTGACATTGATGTACTCCAGTTCCTTCGAATCCAAAGAGTCCAAGAAAGATGTATTGAAGCAGAAGTTTGAAAACTTCACTTATATTGTTGGTGAGACCTTGAGCCAACAATACTTCAGGTACATGGACTTAATCGCATCTCTTTAATCGATGAAAGTTCATGAGTGCACTTCCTCATGAATGGACTTTCTATTGTGTCTCTATCAAGAAAATTGAGAATCAAAACACACTCACCATGACTGACCTATATGGGATCCTTGATGGATACCATATGGAGATGGAGACTCAAAAGGCCCCCAGAGGAATAAAATCTCAAACCCTCCTATCAGCAATGCTCTACATGTTGATGAAGGATCAAGAACTCCCTAGCCCCATACGTACCTGAACTACAACCAACAGCCATCATACTCCTCTGGGCCCTACATCACATTTCCTGAGCTACCCAGGTCTCAACACTCAACAAAGTCCTTTCCAGTATAGTTTTGCTTTTATTTCAGGAAATGAACACTCTGGTGATTTTCAATTCTGTTTTGATGATCTAGAGTGTTTTAGCCCAGACAATGTAGAATACGTGGACATTGTCCAATATATGGCTCTTTTAACCTACAGAGCAAAGAAGTTCATTAAGAGAACTGGAAGGCAATTCCCCCAGAACCCAACAAATAGCAAGTTTGGGTTTGATAAGTAAAAGGCCAAATGTTACAACTGTAACCAACTTGGTCATTTTACAAGGGAATGTAAAGCTTCTAGATCTAATCCTAGAGCAGCTCAAGCCTCCCAACTTCATGCTACCCTGAAGGCTACAACCAAGCCAACTGAGCAGCAAACTGCAACTGTTGATCAAAAAGTTTAGTGGAGCTTCATGGTGCAAGATGTCACCCCTGCTCAAGCTCTCATGGCTGGAACCAATGATAACAACGTATATCAACATCTCTGTACTCCAGCCTGTATAGCTAAGGTTAAAATGTATCAGGACTACAACATGGAAATTAAGTTCGATATTGAGTCCTTAAACATACTAAAATCGGATTTTATGAGAGAAAAGTCTAACTATAAATTCAAAATTAATGAGTTAGAGAAAGCTGTATTTTCCTTAAAACATGAACACTCAAACTATAGGGCTCAAATAAAGGATTTAGTCTCCAAGTTGACTAAGTCTCAAGCCCAGCTAGTGATAGTTGAGGCTAAAGTAGAGAAGTATGCTATTCAAGAGCATAACTTTAACATAATTCTTGCATCATCCTCCCACTCAAAGGTGTGCTATCAAAACAAGAGTGGGTTGGAAACTAATGAAACTACTCCACCACATTCTTATATGTCTATAAGATAGCTAAGATATAGAACTGAAGAGCAAGAGGTTCCAACTACTGACCCACTACCCATTGAGTAGAAGAATGATGTAATAATGGTGACCATCATAGTGAAGGATTAGGTAGAAAACCTCATCTACATAACTGATGATGAACCTCTGACCACTAAAGATAGAAAGAACAAGATCAGGGCAGCAAGAAGAACTACTAAGAAGGTGGTTAAGTCTAAGGTGAAAATAGACACAAAGCAAAAGGGTGTATTCATCTCAGCTAGATTCCAAGTGACTAGAAACTATGATTCAGGAAAGGAGTGTAGTATCAGTACTCATATCCAGCTAAAGAATCAGAAGTTGAAGGGTAAGGCTGTTAAAGAAGACAAGAAGTGCAAGAAACAGTAGCCCCATGCCCCGTTAAAGTTAATATTGAGTGCATAATCTGTGGCCTGCATAAACACATGGCTAAAGATTGTTATTACGATCCAGCAAGCACACATTATGCAAACAATGTTAAGAAAGAAGGAGTCAAGGAAGGTTTCACATTTGGACCTTATCATATGGTTCAAGTGTTAAAGATAGGAAAGCTTGTTTCCGAAGCCAAGTTGCTTTTGTAAGACTCTCATTATTACGAAAGGAAAATAGCTTCGGAAGACAAGCCTAAGACCAAACAAAGGAATAAAAGGAATCCTTTGAAATCTTCCAAGAAGAAGACTGCTTCAGAAGAAAATATGGTGATAACTTATTCCGAGAACAAATAAGCCTCAAAACCAAGTCCTGCTGCTCAAGCCTCTTCAAGATCATCTACACTGATCAACCATTGGATGAAATGGAAGATCAAGAAGATGTTGTAGCCCAAACCTCTTCTTCATAAACCATAGTTGAACCCCTATGCATACATTTTGGTTCAATTATGTCATCTACATTGGAAGAGCCCAAGACTAATAAGATTTTGGCTTCCAATAGTAACTAACCATTTAACCTTATATGAAAGGACATTCACATGACAAGAATGGAAATATTTGGATTGTAAGCACTGGATGCTCCAGGAACATGACAGGGAACAGATCTCTATTTCAACAATTTCAACATTTTGATGGAGGACATGTTCAATTTGGAGGTGAAGCCGGAGGATACATTTCTAGTAGAGGTAGTGTATCCAATGGTAAGTTAAAACTAGACAATGTACACTTTGTAAAAAAGCTTGAACATAATCTCTTGAGTGTTTCTCTGTTCTATGATCAAAAGCACCAAATGATTTTCATAGAACAAGAGTTCATTATCCTTAAACCCGGGATGACAATTCCTCAAGAATTGGTGCTTCTTAGATCTCCCAGTAGAGGGGATATGTACAAGCTGTATATGAACAATGCTTCCCCACTGAGTGAAGTATCTTTTTTTCTTTCTAAAGCTAATGGTGATGAGTAAACACTTTAGCATAAAAAATGTGTCATGTTAATTTTAAAACCATGAATAAGTTGGTTAAAAATAACTTGGTACATGGTGTGCCTGAAAAGGAGATTTTCTATAAAGACAACTATGTTGCTTGTCTAAAAGGGAAGCAACACAAGGCATCCCACAAATCCAAATGAGTTAATTGCATCACCACTCTATTACACTTATTGCACATGGATCTATTTGGTCCCACAAGTATAATGAGCATTAGAAGGAAACCAAATTGCCTTGTGATAGTTGATGATTTTGCAAGATTAACATGTGTATTATATTTAAGAACTAAGGATGAAGCTGTTGAAACATTAAAATCTTTTATTCTCAAAATAGAAAATCAAATTAATCACAAGGTAAAAACAATTAGAAGTGATCAAGGGACGGAGTTTAAAAATCAAGTTCTTGACTCATTCTGTAACTCAAAAGAGATTACCAGATAATATAGTGCTGCTAGAACTCCTCCATAGAATGGTGTTGTTGAGAGGAGGAACAAAACACTTGTTGATGCTGTAAGAACTATGTTAGATGATTCAAAGCTGCCTCTAACTTTCTGGGCAGAGGCAGTCAGCACTGTAAGCTATATGCAAAATAGGGTTCTTATTGTTATGCCCCATGGAAAAACCCCTTATGTGCTATGGAACAAGAGGACACCATTCATTGGCTTTCTGAGGTCCTTTAGCAGCAGGTTTACCATACTTAACACAAAGGATAATTTAGCAAAATTTGCTCAGAGGTCGAATGATACTATCTTTGTTGGGTATTCCTCAAGCTATATAGCCTATAGAGTATATAACATTAAGAATCAACAATTTGAGGAATCATCCAACATTATTGTAAATGAGCATACTCTTGGTGTTAAGGGGAATGGCCCTGACCATATCTTTGACTTAGAATTGTTTCCTAACTATTCTAAACAATCTTGTGAGAATGTTTCAGCTAGAACAGGAACGCAAAATGACTCCTCAGATGATCAACCATTTCAGTTACCTAGACCTAATCTAATTTCTCCAAGAAGACATGAAGAGCAAGCTCCCGCTAATAAAAGTACTAAAAGCTGGAATATCACAGGAGACAGTGGAGCCTCAACAAGTTGTCAATCAGCTGAGCCTTAAAACTCGTTAGCTCATAACTCTAACTCTCAACACCAAGCTGATGAAGACAGTAATCCGGAGGAATAGGAAACTGTTAATGCTGCTTCACAGCAAAACACCATTGATGTTGTCACTCATACATTCAATCAGTGCCCATTGATTTAGTGTGACGTCAGCTGGAATAAATGTTCACAATCCTGAGCAAACTTGGATCTATCTATGCAACTAGATGTGATTCCCAGGCTCAGGATACATAAACTTGTCCAGTTGAGAACATCATTGGGGATGTCTTAGAAGATGTGAGAACTAGAAGACAAACTCATAATGGGAATGTCTGCTTGTACTCATATTTTATCTCTCAATTGGAAGCCAAGAAGGTAGAAGAAGCTCTTAAGGACAATAGTTGGGTTGCAGCAATATGAGAGGAGTTGCTTCAATTCAAGAGACAAAAGATATGAAACCATAGTCCTGGGAGTTCCTTTTTCATCAATATAAGTAACCTGCTTCGGCACATAACCGTTTAAACAATTGGGGATTGCTGTATCCTTCTTTTTAATTTGCCAAATTTGTTTCGGTTCAATTAATTTGGATTTGAATGAATAAAATTTGGAAATCATTTTCTATTTACGACCGGAAGGAAAAGAATTTGGTTTTGAACCTTTGGTCATTTTCATCTTTGAATCATGTGAAACCGGCTTCATATGAAAAGGTTTGGATGGAGGGTTTTTTATCCATCCAGTCAAAGATGTGTGCTTTTTACCTCTTGATACAGAGAAGCAACCCGTGTTGCCTTTACCGTCTGGAATATTCTTTGTGGACTTACATCCGGAGAAGAAATTTGGTTTGCCTTTACATTCGAAGCAAGTCTTTGAGGGCACTTCTTTACCACATGACCTTCTTTTCCACACTAAAAATAGGCCTTGAAAGGCTTTTGATGCTTGACTGACCCGTGTGATGCAGGTGGGGATGAGGATTGCTTTGAGCTTGTAGCAAATTTTTGCTTGTTCTGAAGTTTCCCGTGCTGAACAGTGAAGGAGATCTTCACTGGTTGACTGGATTGTTTTGTAGTTGGAGTAGAGATCTGTATTGGTCTTGATTCGGCTTTTGGAAGCTTTTGAGACTTGACAATTTCAGGAGATATCTTGATCTGTGAGGAACCAACACGCTCCTTTATGTTTGATTCATCATCTGAGCTTATCCAGTCTTGAATACATAGATCTTTCTCCAACGGATCTTAATTGACACCTCCTTTTGTTTCGGCTACGGTTATACAATTCTTATTGCCTGACGATTCGACAACCGTTCCTTTTTTGACAAACCTGACACGAACAAACATAGGAATGTTACCTGTTTTAAATTTGTTGAAGAAGATTAGAGAAGTAACTGATATTGGTTTTGGAGCATCAGGGGTGGAATCGTCATATTCTTCTTATCAGATCCCTGCTTGAGGAATCCCAAACCTACAGGAGAATCCTACACATCTCTAACCTCTTTAAGATTAATGCTTCTTAAACCTGCATTTAAACTATTAGTTTATGCAGCTTCAATCAAATCATTAGATGGATGAGGTTGAGGCATAAGAGAGTAACAATGGGTGCTAGGAGGAGGATAGACGTATCGATTTTCCCCACAACCCACTCCTGTTTTAATCCTAGCTCCCCTTTGTTTACATAATAGCTCTTCCTGTTTCATTCCGGATATGGTCCATCTATCAAGCTTTGTTTTAAGCTTGCTTGTTTCAAATTCAGCCAAGATGACTCTTTCATTTAAATGATTAATTTCAACATTTCTTTCAAGAAGAGTTCATTTTAAATGATCATTTTCTTTTAAAGCTTCATTTAATTTTATGAAATACTTGGCTTCATTCTTTTTTTGTTCCACGTTTATGATGGTTAATTCCTTTTGGTTATCTAAAAGTAACCTATTAGCTTATACACAACAAATATACGAATTTTGCAAGTAGAAGAACACATATCCTGAACTGTCTCGTATGGAAGATCCTTCTTGCAGTTGCAAACTCTGGTGTTTCGCTTCCATTCCTCTTCCATCTCAGCATCACAAACTTCATCATTCAACTCAGTTCCACCTTTACCCATTGATGTCTACTTAAGCTCCTCTTGTACCTCTTCAATTCCAGGTTTGGTAAACCTTTAGAATTGGTGCCAGAATCTGATCTCTCTTCTGGTTTCTCTTTGGAGTTTGAAGTTATCATTGGAGTTAAATATGTCGCTTCATAGTACTCACGACGTTTGATATCCAATTCAATTTCTTTCAATTTGTTGATCACCTCCATCAGTTTGTAATCCCGAAAACCTCTATCTCGTTTAATTGACTTGTCGTGTGAGCTCCATTCTGATGGGAGGGAATCAAGCAATCTCAGAACTCGTTCATGATTTCCCAATTGGGCATCAAACTTCTTTAGATTGCTTGCCACCAACAGGAAACGATCAACAAAATCAGACATCCTTTCATTCTTTAAAGCTGCAAAATTACCAAACCGACATTGTGCAATTGTGAGATTATCAGAATCAAAGGAGTTAAACAATTCTGCAAAAGGAATTTTTATTATTATTATTATTATTATTTTGTTTTGTTAAAAATTTTGAACAGTTAAATGCCCCAAAAATATTTTTCTCAAAAATTATAAAATAATTCTCCCCTGGGAACAATATATTTTTTTTAAATATAACTCTATACAATCTTAGCAACTGGTTTAAAAAAATGAACACTTTCTTTGAGTTGTAATGAGCCTAACTTTGTAATTTTTTTGTTTTTAATGAGTCCACACAATAAATTTTTTATTTTTTTTAAATACAGCCTAATTTTTTTAATCTTTAACTAGCCCAACTTGTTAAATTGATAACTAATCCAAACCTAATTATTAACCCAATTGGAGAAAAGCCCACTAACACACATAAACCCTAACCCTAACCCTTTGAACACATCAAGATCTAAACAGCAGCTCAAGCCTCAAACTCTAATCTCTCTCTCTCTCCTCTCACTTTCTCCATTTTGTTGTTTATTATTATTATTATTGTTCCACCATCATCTCCGATCACCGGACCACCACAATCACCGCCTGTTTTGTTATGGCTCAGAAGAGAAAGAAGGAGGAGATGGAGATGAAGGTGCCGGAGACGCTGACGTTGTGTAAGTCATCGATCGCCGGAGCTCCATCGAAGATTTCCGGCTCCGACGAGCATAGATCGGCATCACTGGATAGATCTGATCTGAAAAAAACAACAGGTGTCGTCGTTGACTCTCGATCTAGCTCCGGAGCCTCGCCGGAATGGTTGGAACAGTCGGATCTGGATCCGAAGCTGCCGATGCCGGCGGCGGAGACGCTGGAGGACGTTTCGAGCAAGGTGAAGAGACGAGAGATTAATCGGTGCTCAAGATGCTGAAGAAAGGTCGGATGGATGGGATTCAGATGCAGATGTGGTGAGATGTTTTGTTCTGATTATCGGTACTCCGATCGGCATGATTGTAGCTACGATTACAAGGCCGCCAGAAGAGAAGCGATTGCTCATGAGAATCCAGTGGTTCGAGCAGCGAAGATCCTTAAGGTATGAATAACGTAACGTACACGAATCAAAACGACATCGCTTTTACAATCAATCAACCAATGAATCAATCATCGTGTTCGCATCACTGGTGGTTGAAGTTAAAGGTAGACGGTGGTTGAACGGAGGAGCTGGTGGTTGCTGCCGTTTAAGGTTGCTTACGTCACATGTTTTCTTCTTACGTTTGGTTTGTTTTCCGGTTATCTCAGTCTTTGATGGTATCAGGAGATTGGAGGTGGTGTTTACAATGGGGATGATGTCATGATGAAGGGTATGATTTGTGAAAATTTGATAAAAAGGTCAAGGGTATTGTTGTCAATTTGATGGATTATGGTAGTGAAACTTTTCTTAAAAATTTTTTGATAATTTTGTTGGTTTTAAAGTAATTTCGCAGAATGATTTTTATACTTTCGCAACCTTTTTTTAAATTTCGTTGAAAATGATTGTAATTTCGCAGGTTTTTAGTTTTGCTGGAGAAGGTAGTTTCACCAGATTTTCGTCGGAGTTTCGCCGGACGAAACTGTAATTTCGCCGGAATCTCGTTGTTTCGCCGGAGTTTCACCGGACGAAACTGTAATTTCACCAGAAACTTTGAACTTTCATTCAAGATCAGATCTAGTTTCGCCCCATGAAGTTTGAAGCTCTCAAGAACACCAAGAACACACACACTAGTGTGTGTAAGAGAAAATCTCAGATCTGAAGATTTTGTTAATTTTTCTTGTATAAAAGTTGATGTAGATCCAATATATGTTGTAAATAGTAATAGATCTGATGTTGTTGATGCTATATTTGTAATAATTTAAACTCAGATATATTTTCTCTCTCTAGAAACCCACTTTCTCTCTCTACAAATATGAAGAACAGCTCCAATAATCTTTAAAAATCAGCAACAAATTCTTCAAATCTTCCATGAATTTGATCCAAAATGGCTCTGATACCAAATTGTTAACCCAGGTTGAACAGTTTGATCATCAAAAACAAGGCTAGACTTGTAGTTCAAGGATACACCCAAGAGAAAGGGATAGATTACACTGATGTCTTTGCACCTGTTGCAAGACTTGAGGATGTGAAAATCTTCCTTGCTTTTGCAGCAACCAAGAACTTCACAATCCATCAACTTGATGTCAAATGTGCATTTCTGTATGAGGATATCGACAAAGAAGCTTATGTGTGCCAGTCTCCTTGATTTGAAGACCCACAACACCCCAAGATAAAGCTCCTTATGGGTTACACCAAGCACCTAGGTTGTGGTATGAGACATTGTCTCAGTTTCTTCTGAAGAATTACTACACTAGAAGGCACCATAGACAAGACATTGTTCATAAAGAAATTTGGGAAGGATATGTTATTTGTACAAGTCTATGTTGATGACATCATAATTGGTTTCTCTAATAACCAGATGCGCAAAGACTTTGAAAGCATCATGAGGAAGAAATTTGAAACGAGTTCCATTGAAAGATGGATTTCTTTCTAGGAATTTAAGTGAAACAGATGGAAGAAGGGTTTTTCATCAATCAGTCTAAGTATGTCAAGAACATTTTAGAAAGATTTGATATGAAAGATTATTAGCCAGCCAAGACCCCTATAAAGAGAAGGCGGAACACCAGAAACCCGATGCTCCATTCATCCCGGTGCTACTAAAATGTATCAAGACTTCAAGAAGGACTATTGGTGGCGGGGCATGAAATGCGATGTGGTGGAGTACATGAGTAAGTGCCTTACTTGTTTACAAGTGAAGGCGAAACACCAGAAACCGTACGGGAAGATCCAACCGTTGGATATACCCGAATGGAAGTGGGAGCACATCACCATGGACTTCACTACTAAGCTACCTCGCACGTCGAGGGGATACGATACTATTTGGGTGATTGTCGACCGACTAACAAAGAGTGCCCACTTCCTACCAATCCGCGATACGTATTCATCCGAAAGATTGGCGGATCTGTTCATCAAGGATATCGTAGCTCGTCATGGCGTGCCGGTGTCTATCGTGTCGGATCGTGACACCCGGTTTACATCGAAGTTTTGGAGGAGATTCCATGATGCAACGGGGACGAGGCTACACGTTAGTACCGCATATCATCCTCAGACGGACGGTCAGTCTGAGAGGACGATACAAACGCTCGAGGATATGCTTCGAGCATGCGTGATCGATTTTGGAGGAAGTAGGGATGATCACTTACCGTTAGCAGAATTCTCATACAACAACAATTATCATGCCAGTATTGGCATGCCTCCGTATGAGATGCTATACGGTCGGAGATGTAGGACGCCCGTATGTTAGGGAGACATTGGGCAGAAGGAGTTAGGTGGTGTTGAGGTCATCAAGGGTACGACTGAGAAGCTAGAAAGAATCAAAGCCTTCATGTAGGCGGCAAAAGACAGACAAAAGTCGTATGCCGACAAAAGGCGGAGACCAATTGAATTCAACGTGGGTGATAGAGTAATGTTAAAGGTTTCACCTTGGAATGGAATCATACGCTTCAGAAAGCGGGCAAGTTAAGCCCGAGGTATATAGGGCCTTTCCGAATCATTGCTCGAGTGGGAAAGGTGGCCTACCGGTTAGAACTACATGACGGGTTGAGTGCAATTCACCCGACATTCCATGTATCTCATCTGCGGAAGTGTTTGGCAGACGAGGATATGGTTGTACCACTATTAGACATCGAGGTAGACGAGCGGCTCAGTTATGTGGAGCAACCAGTGGCGCTCATTGATCGTGAGGAGAAGAGGTCAAGGAATAAAGTGGTTCCTCTTATACGTGTACAGTGGAAGCACAGGAAGGGATCCGAGTCTACGTGGGAGACTGAAGAAGAGATGAGGCAGCATTACCCTCATCTGTTTGAGGAATAACAGGTTTCAGGGACGAAACCTATATAAGGGGGGTGGAATCGTAACATCCGGATATTTAAAAAGATAATAAATGAATAATAAAAGTAGGAAATGCAAATTTAACCCAAGTTGAGGGGTTAAAGGTGTCAAAAGGACAAAAGGTACAAAAAGTTGGTGTAAAAGGTGGGCATGGCCGCCCACCCTCCTTTCACAACCTTTTCATACGGTTTTTAGAGAGAGAAAGAGGAGAACATTCGAGTTTTTGAAGAATAACAAGAAAAAGCCGGATTTCAAGGTAAGAATTCGAGGGTTTATGTGTTCATGTTGAGTTCTTGTCTCGGTTATGTGCTTATGTATGTTGTATGTTCGGTTGTGTGTGTTTTTAGTGGGTTTAGGTGTTCGAACTCCTTTATAGTCGGGTTTGAAGAAGTCTTGCCTGAAAGTTGTCAAATGTGAGTTTTAGATCCCCCTATGTTACATGTTTAACTGATTTTGGGGCTGGAAATGTATGTATGTATGTTTTTATAAAGTTGGGTTTTCATACCCGTATGTATATTTGAATGTATATGTGGGTGGGTGTGATTTTGGGTGCATTTGATGTTTTGGTTATGATATGTGTATGTTTTAGGATGCTTAGAATGTTAGAACTAAGTTTAGAACCTGTTACAATAGAGTTTAGGACTGATTATAAATGTTGTTAGTGTAATAACACTTCTCATGCGCCTAGAATTGGCCCATGTGCCCAACAGGTTAGCTAACTAAGTGTTCTCATGCGCCTAAGACTTCATGCGCCTAAACAGTACCCCATGCGCTTGAAATTTCCTTAGAAAATGTCTTCGTAGGTCATGCGCCTGAACAGTGGTTCATGCGCCCAGGATTTTTGATCAGGAGCCTAAGTGTTGGGGCTCATGCGCCCCAATAGTGCCATGCGCCTGGACCTCCCATGCGCCCAAGTGATCTCATGTGCCTGAAAGGCTCATGCGCCTAAGTGTTAAACTGTTAAATGTTTTGATGAGGCGCCTACATAGTTGAAATGCGCCCAAATAGTGTTGGTGCGCCCAACACTTAGAATTTATTGCAGAATTTTCGTGGGAGTGTGCAGTTAGGGTTTTGACTATTATTTACTGGGGTTTAATAGATGCTAATTTGCATGATTATGCATGATTGTTATTATGACCCTTATCATCATTATTATTATTATCATTATTATTATTATTATTGTTGTGGTTATTATTATTATTATTATATTTATTATTATTATTACTATCTTATATTATTTGACTTTGCGTGGTACGTTTATGACCATAACATAAAGTATTATCATTAATAAGTGAAGGATTAATGATGAAGAAAAGTGGAACGCAAATGAATAATGAAAGTCTTGCAAGCAAATGTATGGAGGTGCACGGCCTTGTTGTCGTTAGCTCAACTGTGATGCGGGTTAGCTACCCCAAAGGATGCACACAGGGTCAATCGTTAGATTGATAAATGAGGTGAGCAACCATGTTGTTGCAACAGACTCGGTTAGCATGCAATCTTTGAGATTGCCAATGAGGTTAGCGGCCTGGTTGTCGCAACAGACTCGGAAAGATAATGATAAAAAGAATGAAATGAACGAATGATGAAGATAATAATGATATCACCTATGTGTACGTATGATGTGTGATTGCACACAAAAGTAAAGAACGGTTCTTAAATGAAAGTAAAGTATGTTTTATTATAAAACTAGGACTCACTCAGCAACGCTGAGTTTTATGCATTTCCAGTTGGCAGGTAATTCGTTGCTACGGCTGGCACTCAGTGATGGCTACTCGGCGGGGCAAGACTGACATCCATTCTCAATAGATATCACTGTTGTTTTGTAATGCATTTAAACCATTCTCTTGTAATCTGATTAAACCAAGTGTATTTCTTAACAATAGTGTTTGTAATGAAATGAATGGCTTTTGTTAAACTAATTCCGCTGCTTAAATTTGTAAACCTATAATGTTTTATGTAATTACTGCTGTGAATGACCAACTGTAAGGTCTCCAGGAACGGGGCCTTACAAGTTGGTATCAGAGCCAAAGTTTAAGTGAAATGGTTAAATTTTTTCAAAATAAACCTAAACTTAAACTGAAAATGGGACAGAACGAGGGATGTCAGCCCGAGTAGCTACGTGCCATCAGGTATTTCTTTTCTTAAAGATTAACCAGTATTATGTCCGTGTGCTACTTGACTTATGTGTTCTTAGTAGATTTAGATACTGATGTAGTTAGGATAGGAAATTCTTGGGGTGTGAAGAGTAAAGTAAGTGGTTAATCACAACTGGCCACTGTCATTAGGGACTTACTATACTTAACATAAACTGAGCTATTACCTTGAATGACTGTGTTAGTGTTTGAATCTTATAGCGCTTAGGAAATGGCCGGAGAGAAGTCTTCCAAGGCTTCTAGAGGCAGAGGTCGACCGCGTGTGCCTAGGAGCAGTGCTAAGGCTCCTGAGGTGACTCATGAGAACCCTGAGGTTCATGGTTGGAGTGAGGAGAATGAGAATGCCAGCCTGAACGCCTCGGCTAGGGAGGCGATTGCTGATGAAGTACACCAGGTCATGCAGACAGTTTTACCGTCTGTTGTGACAGAAGTGATTAGGGCTGTGAGAAGCGAGGAGAGAAAGAAGAAGGGGAATAGGAAGGGATCAGCGGACAAAGGAAGTAAAGGGGAGGAAGAACAATCAGAGCTTGAGATGGTATTGTCCGACGAGGAAGAGGATGATGCAGTAGGGGTGAAAACCAAGGGATAATGTTATGGAGCATTGCAGAGGTGCAAGCCCCCGACTTTCTATGGCAATGGCGATGCTGCTACCGCTCACCGCTGGGTGAGGGAGATGGAAGCAGTATTGGAGATTAGCGAGTGCCGCGAAGACCATAAGGTGAAGTTCGCGACTCACTCCTTTGTTGACTCGGCGATGTGTTGGTGGGACAACATCACCCAAGCTGAGGGTGCCAGAGCCATCGGGAAGATGCAATGGAAGGAGCTAAAACAATTAGTGATTGAGGAATTCTGTCCTCACAGGGAACTCGATAAGATCGAGAGGGAGTTCCTACAACTCGAAGCGGGAACCATGACCCACCAACATTACACCACCAAGTTCAACGAGATGGCGAGACTGGTACCAGATCAGGCGATGCCGGTGTCCCAAAAGATCAATCGGTACATCCAGGGATTGCCAGTCGACATTCGTAGACCCTTGATCTCTGCCCGACCGAGCACTTTTAGATTGGCATTGGATTTGGCCGGCATGCTCTATGATGGGAGGGAGGTGACGGTAGTGGAGGTGAAGAAGGCTGGTGGTGGTGACCGGAACTGGAACGGAAAGCAGTTCGAGCGTGGTGGTTTTACCCCGTACAATAAGAAGATGAGGACAGATGACCGTATGATGGGGTCATCAAGCTCGGGACCCAAGAAATGTGGCAAGTGCGGGAAGGAGCATACGGGAGAGTGCAGGATGGGGCTCAACATGTGCTTCAAGTGTGGAAAGCCGGGCCACATCTCCAGAGACTATAGGCTGTTAAGGTGTTACATCTGCAGCGAGGAGGGCCATATGAGTAGGGACTGCAACAAGTAGAGGGTTGAGGGTTCCGAAGCAATGAAGACAACTGGAACTGAAGGGCCGAAAGCTAGTGCCAGAGCTTTCACGATGACCCATGAGGAGGCAAGGGCGGACCCCGACGTCGTGTCGGGTATGTTTTTTGTGAACCAAACTCTTGCCTCTATGTTGTTTGATTCTGGTGCTAGTAGGAGTTTTATTTCTGCTGCCTTTGTGCTAAGTTGCCCATTCGGAGTGGGAATATTAGTAAGCCCTTCGATGTAGAAACTGCCATAGGAAAGTCTACCAGGATTTCTGAGATGATAGACGACTGTGACATAGAGTTAGAAGGTCATAAGTTTCCTGTTAGACCGCTCATGATGACCTTAGGCGGTTTCGACGTATTCCTAGGGATGGACTGGTTGGCGGATTATGACATGAACATCGTGTGCCGCAAGAATTTAATCAAACTGACGGCGCCTGATGGGAGTTTGGTGATGATTTACGGGGATCGAGTCACAACTATCCTGAAGGTGATTTCAATGGCGGTAGCGGGAAAGTGCATGAGACATGAATGTAGTGCCTATTTGGCCTAGTGAAGGATGTGGATACATCAACTCCACAATTATTGAATGTGCCAGTCGTGTGCGACTTTCTAGATGTGTTTCCAGAAGATTTACCAGGTGTGCCACCGGACCGTGAGATCGAGTTTCAAATTGACTTGATACCCGGTGCTCAACCTATGGCTAAGGCACCGTATCGGTTGGCTCCGACAGAGATGAAGGAATTAGTGGAGCAACTGCAGGAGTTGCTCGATAAGGGGTTCATCAGACCGAGTATCTCTCCTTGGGGTGATCCGGTCTTGTTCGTAAAGAAGAAGGGCGGTAGCATGAGAATGTGTATCGACTACTATGAATTGAACAAGTTAACGGTGAAGAATCGGTATTCATTGCCGAGGATTGACGACTTGTTCGATCAGCTCCAAGGTGCCAGTTGGTTCTCCATAATAGATCTTCGATCTGGTTACCATCAGTTGAAGGTGAAGGAGCAAGAAATTCCTAAAACAGCTTTTCGTACACGTTATGGGCATTATGAGTTTCTTGTATTGTCTTTTGGTCTAACAAACGCGCCAGCTGCTTTCATGGACTTGATGAATCAAGTGTGTCGGCCGATGTTGGATAAATCAGTGATTGTGTTCATTGATGATATCCTGATTTATTCGAGGAGCGAAGAAGAACATGTCGGTCACATTCGGGAAGTGTTGGAGACGTTAAGAAAAGAGAAGCTATATGCTAAGTTCTCCAAGTGCGCATTCTGGTTGCGCGAAGTTCAGTTCTTGGGTCACGTGGTAAACCCAGAGGGGATTATGCTGGACCCGGCAAAGGTGGAGGCAGTGATGCAATGGAAGTCTCCAAAGATGCCATCCGAGATCCGTAGCTTCTTGGGGTTGGCGGGCTATTACCGAAGGTTCATCCAAGACTTCTCCAAGATAGCTTCCCCGTTGACTAAGCTGACCCGTAAGGATGTGAAGTTTATATGGGGTCAGGAATAGGGGAAGGCTTTTAAGGAGCTAAAGGCAAGGCTGATGCAAGCTCCTGTCCTATCGTTGCCCGAGGGGAGCGAGGATCTGGTGGTTTATTCAGATGCTTCGTACTCAGGATTGGATTGCGTGTTGATGTAGAGAGGCAAGGTTATAGCCTATGCATCCTGACAACTAAAAGTTCATGAGGTTAATTATCCTACTCATGACATAGAGTTGGCGGCGGTGGTCTTTGCATTGAAGATTTGGAGGCACTATCTATACAGGACGAAGTGCACAATATTCACAGATCATAAGAGCTTGAAGTACTTCTTCGAGTAGAAGGACTTGAACATAAGGCAGAGACGATGGTTGGAGCTCATAAAGGATTATGATTGCGAGATCCACTATCATCCGGGCAAGGCCAACGTAGTGGCAGATGCCCTTAGCCGAAAGGAGAGACCCAAGCCGATCCGGGTGAAGGCGTACCAATTGATCAAGACCTCCGATGTGATGGTACAGGTCAAGGAGTTTCAAGATGACGCATTGAAAGAAGATCATCTTAACTCTGAAAGGATGAGGGGCTTAGTCGCCGAATTGAGGGAAAACACTCTCGGTGTTAGGACCTGAAAAGGCGGATGTGGATTCCCCGTTACGGAGGGTTGCGGGAAAAGATTCTGGATGAAGCTCACAAATCCCGATACTCCATTCATCCCGGTGCTACTAAAATGTATCAAGACTTGAATAAGGACTATTGGTGGCCGGGCATGAAATGCGACGTGGTGGAGTACATGAGTAAGTGCCTTACTTGTTTACAAGTGAAGGCGGAACACCAGAAACCGTACGGGAAGATCCAACCATTGGATATACCCGAATGGAAGTGGTAGCACATCACCATGGACTTCATTACTAAGCTACCCCGCACGTCGAGGGGATACGATACTATTTAGGTGATTGTCGACCGACTAACAAAGAGTGCCCACTTCCTACCGATCCGCGAGACGTATTCATCCGAAAGATTGGCGGATCTGTTGATCAAGGAAATCGTAGCTCGTCATGGCGTGAAGGTGTCTATCGTGTCGGATCATGACACCTGGTTTACATCGAAGTTTTAGAGGAGATTCCATGATGCAATGGGGACGAGGCTACACGTTAGTACCGCATATCATCCTCAGACGGACGGTCAGTCTGAGAGGACGATACAAACGCTCGAGGATATGCTTCGAGCATGCGTGATCGATTTTGGAGGAAGTAGGGATGATCACTTACCGTTAGTAGAATTCTCATACAACAACAACTATCATGCCAGTATTGGCATGCCTCCGTATGAGATGCTATACGGTCAGATATGTAGGACGCCCGTATGTTGGGGAGACATTGGGCAGAAGGAGTTAGGTGGTGTTGAGGTCATCGAGGCTATGACTGAGAAGCTAGAAAGAATCAAAGCCTTCATGAAGGCGGCAAAAGACAGACAAAAGTCGTATGCCGACAAACGGCGGAGACCAATTGAATTCAACGTGGGTGATAGAGTAATGTTAAAGGTTTCGCCTTGGAAGCGAATCATACGCTTCAGAAAGTGGGCAAGTTAAGCCCGAGGTATATAGGGCCTTTCCGAATCATTGCTCGAGTGGAGAGGTGGCTTACGGGTTAGAACTACATGACGAGTTGAGTGCAATTCACCCGACATTCCATGTATCTCATCTGCGGAAGTGTTTGGCAGACGAGGATATGGTTGTACCACTGTTAGACATCGAGGTAGACGAGCGGCTCAATTATGTGGAGCAACCAGTGGCGATCATTGATCGTGAGGAGAAGAGGTTAAGGAATAAAGTGGTTCCTCTTATACGTGTACAGTGGAAGCACAGGAAGGGATCCGAGTCTACGTGGGAGACTGAAGAAGAGATGAGGCAACATTACCCTCACCTGTTTGAGGAATAACAGGTTTCAGGGATGAAACCTATATAAGGGGGGTGGAATTGTAACACCCGGATATTTAAAAAGATAATAAATGAATAATAAAAGTAGGAAGTACAAATTTAACCCAAGTTGAGGGGTTAAAAGTGTCAAAAGGACAAAAGGTACAAAAAGTTGGTGTAAAAGGTGGGCATGGCTGTCCACCCTCCCTTCACAATCTTTTCATATGGTTTTTAGAGAGAGAAAGAGGAGAACATTTGGGTTTTTGAAGAAGAACAAGAAAAAGCCGGATTTCAAGGTAAGAATTCGAGGGTTATGTGCTTATATATGTCGTATGTTCGGTTGTGTGTGTTTCTGGTGGGTTTAGGTATTCGAACTCCTTTACAGTCGGGTTTGAAGAAGTCTTGCCTAAAAGTTGTCAAAGGTGAGTTCTAGATCCCACTATGTTACATGTTTAACCGATTTTGGGGCTGGAAATGTATGTATGTATGTTTTTATAAAGTTGGGTTTTCACACCCGTATGTATATTTGAATGTATATGTGGGTGGGTGTGATTTTGGGTGCATTTGATGTTTTGCTTATGATATGTGTATGTTTTAGGATGCTTAGAATGTTAGAACTAAGTTTAGAACCTGTTACAATAGAGTTTAGGACTGATTATAAATGTTGTTAGTGTAATAACACTGCTCATGCGCCTAGAATTGGCCCATGTGCCCAACAGGTTAAGCTAACTAAGTGTCCATGCGCCTAAGACTTCATGCCCCTAAACAGTACCCCATGCGCCTAAAATTTCATTAGAAAATGTCTGTGTAGGTCATGCGCCTGAACAGTGGTTCATACGCCCAGGATTTTTGACCAGGAGCCTAATTGTTGTGGCTCATGCGCCCCAATAGTGCCATGCGCCTGGACCTCCCATGCGCCCAAGTGATCTCATACGCCTAAGTGTTAAACTGTTAAGTGTTTTGATGAGGCGCCTGCATAGTTGAAATGCGCCCAAATAGTGTTGTTGCGCCCAACACTTAGAATTTATTGCAGAATTTTCGTGGGAGTCTGTGCAGTTAGGGTTTTGACTATTATTGACTAGGGTTTAATAAATGCTCATTTGCATGATTATGCATGATTGTTATTATGACCCTTATCATTATTATTATTATTATTATTATTATTATTATTATTGTTGTTGTTGTTGCGGTTATTATTATTATTATAT
>BJCO01028495.1:5896-19749 GCA_018326465.1 Flaveria floridana
TGGCTCAGTCGTACGACTGAGTCTCATTCGCATATGCTCCTGCGAATGACCCAGTTTCATTTGTTTACAACATATCAGGTGTAATACATTAAGTCTAGACTATTCGTCAAGCGACGGACACACTATATATGACAATATATGCTCCAACAACTCCTAAAGCATGTTGTACAACCCATAATACATAAGAAAATTGATAATCAGTATATATACCATTATATTTAGTAGTGAAGATAGCCAAGTTTTAATATTCCTTATCTATTATATTTTGCAATAGTGTGTACGTTCTTAATATAGAATATTATACTAACCATAACTAATAAGATTATGTTTAATTAACAAGTCTAATGATGTTTTATTTGAGCCAATGCGGATAAAATTCAAAATAGATGTTAGTTTATATATGATTTTCAATTATGTGTATTAAATCACTCTTTATCTCTTGTTATTACGTAACGGCCAACTATTAAATTCAAATACATTCAATGGAGGGTTGAGAAATTTGATTTAAATCTAGATAATTTAAGTAGTATGTGAAATGCAGGAAATGATTTGTTACACGAATATACGTATAATTCACTACAAGAAAAAGAGTCTATGACAACTTGACCTATGGCAACGACTTCGTATCGTCGCCACAGGTCACTAATACTTTTTTGAACGACTAGACCTAATGCAGGATATGTCGTCGTCATAGGGTCAGTTTGGTTTTTGACTACTGCAAACCTACATCGACGACAAGTTGTTGCCTTAGGTTCAACCTATCGCAACGACAAAAAATCATCGCCAAGAATTGTCGCCATAAGTCATTTTATTTTAATTGTCATTTATTTTTAATCATACAGAAAAATTAAAAATTTGCATCCACCCTATGGCGAATACATGTCGTCACCATAGGTAAAAAACCATTTTTTTTCTTTTTCTTCCTCTAAGTGAGTTGGAGGTAAATAAGCCCTTTTGTGAAACATCTATGGAGACGACATGTCGTCGCCATAGGTAAAAAACCATTTTGTTTCTTTTTTTTCATCTAGATAACTTGGAGGGAAATAAGTCTGCCTTTTATGAAACATTAATGGCGACAACATGTCGTCGTCATCGGATGTTAAAATTTTTCAAAATTTCATATTAATAAATATAATAATTATAATTACTAATATCATTATTAATAATAATTTATGTACATATCATTGTTATTGTTAAAAGTATTATTGCTATTATTACAAGTATTATTGTTATTATTACAAGCACTATTATAATTATAAGTCATATTTTGTTATTTATTATATTAAATATTATATTTATTAAGTATAATTATAGATATTTATTTTCAGTTAGGATCAAATATGTTCAGTTATGATAGTTATTTTCGATTACATACGTTAAATGTTAACCTGATCCAATTATGATTATCGATATTAAGTTATACATGTTGATAGTACTTTATGGGAAATTATGTCTATCAACTGTAGATTAAGTTTGTTTATACTTAATTATCAACAATAAGTGTCAAACAATATCAAATATGCTTGGTTATGATGATTAGCGTCAACTACACTCGTCATATGTTAGTTATAATCTAATTATGATTATTTGTATTCAATTATAACACTATGATTATAATTTGCAGGAAATTATTCTTATTAACAGTAAGTTAAGTTTGTTTATGCTGAAGTATTATCAGTGAGAGTCAAAAACAATGTTAAATATGTCTGATTATTATGGTTAGGGTGATTACATATGTTAAAAATTACCTATGAGCCAATTATAAAGTTAATTGTTAAATTATACACTTATAATGGTAATTAAATTAAGTTTGTTTATAATCATTAACGTTGAATCATAAAGATTAGATCAGTGGATGTCTAACGTTGGATTAATGGATATCTAACCACCGCGAAGTTCACCGGCTTCTTTAGCACCGCCAGTGGCTATTGGTACTAATATCGTAAGGGCTTTTGATAACACCACATGTCAATCCGATGCACGCCTATCGAAAAACTCTTTTGTGTCGATGGATAACTCATCTGTATAAGTGCTTCCACCAGTGATAAAGAATGGTGAGAGGTCTACTGTGGACATAGTGACAATCCTAGAGATGCATGACATTTTATAAAATTATCGTGCTTCTGTTCATTCTATGGTATGCAATCTTCACAACTGACATAAACATATATACAGTAACCGTGACGGTCTTCAATAGCTGATAGAGAATTACTAGATGCAAAGTTTGTTTATGCTTAAGTATTATCAGTGAGAGTCAAATAATGTTAGATATGCTCGATTATTATGGTTGGGATGATTACATACGTTAAAAATTACCTAAGAGCTAATTATAAAGATAATAGTTAAACTGTGCACTTATAATGGTAATTAAATTAAGTTTGCTTGCAATCATTAACAATGAATCATAAAGACTGGATCAATAGATGTTTAACGTTGGATCAATAGATGTCTAACAAAATCAACAATGTACTGTTATGATACCTTGGTTTCTTGCCTCCATTCCACTCCCTAAACCGCGACCTACCTTCACCTAACCGATATGTAACACCCGAAAATTTTGTCATTTAAAGAAGGAAAAGAAATGAGGAAAGGAAAAGAAAGATATTTTGTAGGAAAAGGAAAGAAGCCAAAGTGGACGGGGCAAAGCGTAAATAAGTAAAAAACCCATTATTTTAATATATACAGGAGTATGGCCGCCCATATATGCAAATCATCTTCTTTTATCGACTGAAAAGAAGAGAAGAAGAAGAAGAACTAAGTTTTTATCGGTTTTAGAGAGAGAAAGAAGCTGTTCTTGGCCTAAGGTGAGTTTTCTTGTATAATTGGTTCGGTTCAGGGATTTTTGGCCATGTAACCAAATTTCACATGTTCTTATGTGTTTATATGCATTCGGGTATGTGTTTTTGGGCATGTCTAGGTGTTAGAATCATCTAAGAAACTCAAGTTGAAGAGTTTGAACTTGAGAGCAGCTAAATTGAGTCTCTCGAGCCCATGTTTTACTTGTTTTACAACGTTTTCAGGGCTAAAAATGCATGCAAATGATTTTTATAAAAGTGTTTTATGTATGACCGTACGAATATATGCTTGTATGTTGGTAGTTTATGGTTTTACATGTTATGTTAAGGCTTAGAATGGTAGTGTAAGGCTTAGAACATGCTAAGACTATGTTTGGAACAGATAAATGTGTTAGAAACATGTATGTAGGTGTTCATGCGCCCAAATAGGGCCCTTGTGTCTAAGGAATTACCTTAGAAAAGTTGTAAGTAAGGTCATGCACCCAAACAGGGCCCATGCGCCTGAAAAATAGGCTTAAAAGTCTAAGTATGTGATTATGCGCCCAAACAGTAGTCCATGTGCCTAGCAATGCCTTAGAAATTCCTAAGTGTAAGGTGATGTTCCTGAACAGTAGTTCATGCGCCTAAGTTTTGAAAGAAATGCCTATGTATGGGGTGATGCGCCTGAATAGAGCTCATATACCCAAGAGGATCATGCGCCTAAGTGAGGAAGTGGTTAAGTATAGGCTCTTGCGCCAACATAGTGAAGAACCGCCTAAACAGTCCTCATGCACCTAAATTTTCTGGAATTTTTAGGAAAAACAGAATTTTAGGTTTTGACCCTAGTTTGACTATTAGACTGTTTTGGACTATTCTAAGCATGAATATGTGAGGATTTATGCTTGGAACATATATGATGTGATGATGAATGTGCAATATGTATATAAGTATAAAGTGTTATCTTTTAATGATTTTCAAAACGTATATATTATATTATAATATACATTAAGTATTATATTATTACTTTACGTAGTATGAGGAATGTATGAATGAATGTAAAGTATAACATAACAAAGTGAGAAATAACAAAGATGAAAAGTGAAACGTAACTAAATGAAAGAATGGCTTGCAAGCAAATTGAAACGAGGTGCACAACCATGTTGCTGTTAGCTCAACTGTGTGAAGTTTGGATAAACCGATAAAAGCATACAGGGTCGATCATTGATATTGACGAGACCCTTGTGGCATGCCCTAGGTGACTGGGTCAGCTTCGGGTACAATGTTCGTGGTCTAATTGTAGACCACAGGCCTAGCATCAGCTTCATGCACAATGTTTGGGGTATCGCACATTAGTCCAAATAAAAGGGACAGATGACTTGCCCTAGGTGACTGGGTCAGCTTCGGGTACAATGTTCGTGGTCTAAAGTAGACTAGAAGCCCAGCATCAGCTTCGTGCATAATGTTCGGGGTATTGTACATCAATCCGCATGAAAGTAAAGAACGACGTAACGTACGAAAAGAAAGTAACAAAGTAAAAGAATGATGTAAAGTACGATACGAAAGTATGAGTATGAAAGTAAGAGAGTGAAAAACACGAAACGAAAGTATGTATACGAAAGAGAGTGTTAATGAAAAGAATGAATGAAAGTATGTATACAACAATGAAAGATAGTAATGAATGCATGAAAGAATGAAATCAATAATGAATATCGTTTGAATGTATGTATTGTGTGTGCCTGTAATCAAAGGTAAAAGTATTATATGTAAAGGTATATTTTGTACATAAAACACACAAGGTATTTTGAATACTTACAAAACTAGAACTCACTCAGTAACGCTGACTTTTATGCATTTTCAGTTGGTAGGTAAATTGCTGAGGATGGCACAGGGGAAGGCTACTTGGTGGGGCAAGACTGATATCCATTCATGCATAATAATATTGTTGTTTTGTAATGCAAATGAATGAAGATTTTGTAATTTAACAATGTTATATTACTTAACAACAATATTTATGAATGAAATGAATGGCTTTTGATAATTAAATTCCGCTACAATATTTTATGAAATGTATGTTTAGTGCTATGAATAACCAACTGCGAGGTCTCCGGGAACGGGGCCTTACAAGTTCGTATCAGAGCTAAAGTTTAAGTAAATTGAGTAAATATTTTCACAACCTAATCTTAAAATGAGAATGGGACTAAGGGAAGGGGATGTAAGCCCGAGTAGCTACGTGCCATCAGGTATTTCTTTTCTCAAACGTTAAATGAAGTTATGTGTATGTGCTATATGATTATTTGCTCATAGTAGATTTAGATACTAGTGTAGTCAGGATAGGGCACGCTTGGGGTGTGATGAGTAAAGTAAGTGGCTAATCACAACTGGCCACTCTAATTAGGGACTTACTATACTCAACATAAACTGAGCTACTACCTTGAATGACCGTGTTAGTGTTTGAATCTTATAGTGATAGAGTATGGTTGGAGGTAGATCGTCTAAGGCTTCTAGAGGTGGAACACGGGGTGGACGTGGTGCTGAACCACGTGTTACAAGGAACCGGGATAAAGGTGCTGAGATGACTCCTTCTGATCCTGAAGTTCATCAGCATGAGGACGTTGATGAGAGCGCAATCTTGAGGGCCTCAGTGAAAGAGTCAGTAATGGAGGAAGTTCATCAAGTCATGCAGACGATTTTGATGTCTATGGTGACTGAGGTGATTAAGGCTGTAAGGGAAGACGAAAGGAGGGAAAAGAGGAGGAGTAATAGGAGAGAAGGAGGAGAACAGCCAAAGAATGAGACGGTGGACTCGAGTGAGGAGGAAGAGGAAGAAGCGGTGCAGGAAACTGCATGAGGCTATAACTATGGGGCGTTTCAAAGATGCAAGCCCTTAATGTTCGATGGAAATGACAATGCTGCTGCTACTCACCGGTGGGTGAGGGAGATGGAAGCAGTACTGGAGATTAGTGAGTGGAAGGAGGAACAGAAGGTGAAGTTTGCCACTCACTCATTTGTTGACTCGGCTTTGTACTGGTTGGACAACATTGTCCAAGCCGAGGGCAGCAGGGCCATCGGTGGGATGCGGTGAGGAGAGCTGAAAAAGTTGGTGATTGAGGAATTCTGTCCTCACCAGGAACTCAATAAAATAAAGAGGGAGTTCCAACAACTATAGGAAGGAACATGACCCACCAGCAATACACTACCAAGTTCAACGAAATGGCAAGACTGGTGCTGGATCAGGTGACGCCGGTGGTAAGGAAGATCAAGAAGTACATTCAGGGCTTGCCAGCTTACATCCGCAGGCATTTGATCACCGCATGGCTTGGTACTTTTTGATCGGTGGTAGACCTGGCGGGTAGGCTGTATGATGAGAGGGAGGTGACAATGGCTGAGGTGAAGAGGACAGGTGGTGGTCACATGAACTGGAGTAGGAAAAGGTTTGGGCGTGGCGGTTTCACCCCAAACAATAAGAAGGAGAGGGTTGATGATCGACGGGTGGTTGCAACAGGCTCGGGAATGAAGAAGTGTGGTATGTGTGGGAAAGAGCATGCTGGTGAGTGAAGGCTGGGACTGAATGATTGTTTCAAGTGTTGGAAGCCTGGCCATATCGCTAAGGATTGTAGGGTGGCGAGGTGCTACAACTGTGGTGGAGGCGGCCACCTGAGTCGGGAGTGTAAAAAGCCAAGGGCCGAGAGTTCCACAGCGAGGAAGGGAACAGAAGATGGAGGGTAGAGGGCAACTACTAGAGCATTCATGATGATGCGGTAGGAAGCTAGAGTGGATCCCGATGTCGTGTCAGGTATGTTTCTAGTAAATCAAACTTGTGCCTCTGTATTATTTGATTTTGATGCTAGTAGGAGTTTTATTTCTACTGCTTTCCCTGATAAGCTATCCATTAGTAGTAGAAGTGAACCATTCGATTTAGAAACCGCTATTGGTAAGTTCACTAGAATTACTAATATGATAGAGGACTGTGCCATAGAACTAGAAGGTCATAAGTTTTCTACTAAATTACATGTGATGCCCCTAGGCATATTCGATGTAGTACTAGGGATGGATTGGTTATCAACCTATGAGGCAAACATCGTGTGCTACAAGAAGATGATTCGATTAGTTGCTCCCGATGGAAGTTCGGTGATGGTTTACGGTGATCGCGTCACTACGGTTCCAAAGGTGATTTCGATGGCGGTGGCAGGGAAGTACATGACACATGGATGTAGTGCCTATCTTGCCTACATAAAAGATGTGGATGCATCAGTATCATAGTTGTCTGATGTACTAGTAGTACATGACTTCCCAGATGTGTTCCTAAAGGATTTACCAGGAATGCCACTGGATCGTAAAATTGAGTTCCAAATTAATCAGTTACCCGGTGCTCAACCTGTTGCCAAGGAACCTTATTGACTAGCTCCGACTGAGATGAGGGAACTCATGGGTCAATTGCAGGAGGTAATGGACGAAGGATTCATCTGACCGAGTATCTCTCCATGGGGTGCTCTGGTCTTGTTTGTAAAGAAGAAGGATGGTAGTATGCGGATGTGTATAGACTACCGAAAGCTGAACAAGTTGACGGTAAAGAATCGTATGCATTACCTAGGATTGATGACTTGTTTGATCAGCCCCAAGGTGACAGTTGGTTCTCAAGGATAGACCTTCGATCTGGCTACCATCAATTGAAGGTGAAGGAGCAGGATATTCCTAAGACAACTTTTCGTACGCGTTATGGACACTACAAGTTTCTCGTTATGTCTTTCGGTCTGACTAATGCGCCAGCTACCTTTATGGATTTGATGAATCGAGTGTGCCGGCCCATGCTAGATAAATCAGTGATCATGTTTATTGATGATATCCTGATTTATTCGATGAACGAGGAGGAGCATGCCGGTCATATTCAGGAACTATTGGAGACACTTAGAAGAGAGAAGTTGTATGCTAAATTCTCTAAATGTGCTTTCTGGTTGTGCGAGGTTCAATTTTTGGGTCACGTAGTGAATGCTGAAGGAATTATGGTATACCCGGTGAAGGTTGAGGCGGTTATGCAATGGATGTCTCGAAAGATGCCAACCGAGGTCCGCAGTTTCTTAGGTTTGGCTAGTTATTACAGGAGATTCATTCAAGATTTTTCCAAGATAGTCTCACCCTTGACCAAATTGACCTGCAAAGATGTGAAGTTTGAGTGGGGTAGGAAACAGGAGGATGCATTGGAGGAGTTAAAGACGAGATTGACTCAAGCTCTAGTTTTGACGTTACCCGAAGATAGTGAAGACCTAGTGGTATATTCGGCTGCTTCTTATTCGGGACTAGGTTGCGTGTTAATACAACATGGAAGGATAATAGCTTACATATCCCGACAACTGAAAACCCACGAAGTCAGCTACCCTAGTCATGACTTAGAGCTTGCGGCGGTGGTGTTCGCGTTGAAGATTTGGAGGTACTACTTATACGGGATGAAGTGGACCATCTTCATGGACCATAAAAGCTTAAAGTATTTCTTTGAGCAAAAGGATCTCAACATGAGATAGAGGATATGGTTAGAGCTCATCAAGGATTATGATTGCGAGATCCAATACCATTCGGGCAGGGCTAACGTCGTGGCTGATGCATTTAGCCAAAAAGAGAGACCCGAGCCGATTCGGGTGAAGGCTTATCAGTTGGATATGACCGCTGATGTGATGCAGGTGAAGGAATTTCAAGATGAGGTATTGAAAGAAGATTGCCTTAACTCTAAAAGAATGATAGGGCTAGTCACAGAGTTGGCTGAAAACACTCATAGAGTGAGAACCCGTTTCGGGCGGATGTGGATTCCACGATATAGAGATCTAAGGGGACGGATTATGGATGAAGCTCATAAGACTCGATACTCCATTCATCCAGGCGCTACCAAGATGTATCATGACATGAAGAAGGACTATTGGTGGATAGGTATGAAATGAGACATGGTGGAGTATGTGAGTAAGTGCCTTACTTTCTTGCAAGTGAAGGCAGAACATTAGAAGCCATACGGGAAGATCCAACCACTGGATATACCCGAGTGGAAGTGGGAGCACAGCACCATGGTCTTCATCACGAAGTTACCCCGCACGGCGAGGGGGTACGATACCATATGGGTGATAGTTGTTCGTCTGACATAGAGTGATCACTTTCTACCGATCTGCGAGACGTATTCATCAGAGAGGTTGGCGGATCTGTTCATCAAGGAAATTGTAGCTCGTCATGGTATGCAGGTGTCTATCTTGTCAGATCCTGACACCCGATACACATCAAAGTTTTGGAAGAGATTTCATGATGTAATAGGGACGAGGCTACATATTAGCACGACTTATCATCCCTAGAAAAATGGTCAGTCTGAGAGGACGATCCAGACGCTCAAGGATATGCTTCGAGCATGTGTGATCGATTTTGGAGGAAGTTGGGATGATCACTTACCGTTAGCCGAGTTCTCGTACAATAACAGTTATCATGTCAGCATTGGTATGCCACCTTACGAGATTCTATACGATAGGAGATGTAAGACACTCGTATGTTGGGGTGATACCTTACGAGATTCTATACGATAGGAGATGTAAGACACTCGTATGTTGGGGTGATATTGGACAGAAAGAGTTGGGAAGTCTTGAAGTGGTCGAGGCTACAACTGAAAAGCTGGAGAAGATCATGACCTTTATAAAGGCGGCGAAGGAAAGGCAAAAGTTGTACGCTGATAAGAGGCATAGACCGATTGAATTCAAGGTGGGTGACTGAGTTATGTTGAAGGTCTCACCTTAGAAGGGAATTATCCAAATCATGAAACGAGGCAAGCTAAGCCCGAGATATATAGGACCTTTCCAAATCATCGCACGAGTAGGAGAGGTGACCTATCGATTAGAATTCCCAGACGAATGAAGTGAAATTCATTCGACGTTTCATGTATCTCATCTGAGAAGGTGCTTAGCTGATGAAGATATGATTGTACCACCAGATGATATCGAAGTGGATGAATGACTCAATTATGTAGAGCAACCAGTGGCAATCATTGATCGAAAAGAGAAGCGATTGAGGAATAAAGCGGTTCCACTTATACGTGTGGAGTGAAAACACTGAAAGGGATCTGAGTATACATGGGAGGAAACATTACCCACAATCATTTAAGGAATGACGGGTTTCGGGGACGAAACCTCTTTAATGGGGGTGGACTTGTAACAGCCGAAAATTTTGTCATTAAAAAAGGAAAAAAATGAGGAAACGAAAAGAAAGAAATTTTGTAGGAAACGGAAAGAAGCCAAAGTGGAGGGGGCAAAGTGTAAATAAGTACAAAACCCATTATTTTAATATATATATATGGGAGTATGGCCGCCCATATATGCGAACCATCTGCATTTGTCGACTGAAAAGAAGAGAAGGAGAAGAAGAGCAGAGTTTTCATCGGTTTTAGAGAGAGAAAAAGTTGTTCTTTGCCTAAGGTGAGTTTTCTTGTATAATTGGTTTGGTTTTAGGGATTTTTAGCCATGTAATTTAATTTCACATCTTCTTATGTGTTTATATGCATTCGGGTATGTGTTTTTGGGCATGTCTAGGTGTTAGAATCATCCGAGAAGCTCAAGTTAATGAGTTTGAACTTAAGAGCAGCTAAAGTGAGTCTCTAGACCCCATGTTTTACTTGTTTTACAACTTTTTCGGGGCTGAAATTGCATGCAAATGATTTTTATAAAAGTCTTGTATTTATGACCGTACGAATATATGCTTGTATGTTGGTAGTTATGGTTGTACATGTTATGTTAAGGCTTAGAATGGTAGTGTAAAGCTTAGAACATACCAAGACTATGTTTGGGACTAATAAATGTGTTAGAAACATGTACGTAGGTGCTTGTGCCCAAACAGGGCCCATGCGCCTAAGGAAAATTAGCTTAGAAAAGTTTTAAGTAAGGTCATGCGCCCAAACACGGCTCATGCGCCTGAAAAATAGGCTTAAAAGTCTAAGTATGTGATGATGCACCCAAACAGTAGTCCATATGCCTAGTGTTAGTACCGTTTTTGTACGGAGTACTAACTGATTCGGCATGAGACAAGTTCAAATAGCGTGGAATTCTAATTGATTGGCGATCCAATAAGTGAGAATGACAACCTGATCGATCTAACGATTAAACAAACGTTAAGAACGAGTTGGAATCATTCAGGAACGAAATATGAAGTTGGATGGACGAACTGGGACGCTCTGGACGACTAGGGTATGATAGTATTTGAATGTTTTCTTTTTCCACGAATTATGTGGTATTTATAGGTTTTTAGTATCCATTCGTACAACTGAGCCATTAGCATGGTTCAGTCGTGCGACTGAACTATGCGTTTGACTCATACACACGACTCAAGGTTCAGTCGTGCGACTGAGTCAACCTTATGTCTCAGTTATATGACTGATCCAGTCTTCTTGTTCAGTCGTGCGACTGGTCCATAAGTAAGATTCATTCGTGCGTATGGTCCATTAGGATGAATAACCACCGACTAAGTTGAACACATTTCTGAATCATCATTGACTCAGAACTATGTACAACAACCTCAAACCTATGTATAATGTTCATACATATGAATAATACTAATTACAATAATAATATGATATAATCAAAGACATATAAACATCAAAACTCATATCATATTTCATTAAGCATTTACATTACATATATGTAAGAAATGAAAGACTTTTACATTGAAGTACATAAACTAGGAACATAGTGTATCAACAAACTCCCCCTTGGACCTAGTTTATCCTATTGTCTAACATTCTTCACATGTTGTTGAAATTTCTTTGTACTTCTCCTCTTTGGTGACTCCCGCATGGATCTGAAACGTAAAACAGAGCCGTATGACATGTTGAAACTAGAGAGCTTGTACAATATCTTGTGTGTCTTAGAACAGTGGCCACTTGTATAATGTGTATACATCATCAGCAGACAAGTTAGTGAGCCACATTGGGTCAAATACCCTGATAGTCTCTATTTTTCCTTCTCTGTTCAAAACTATGACCGCTACCCATGTCCTCCAATAGTAATACCACCATTTGAAGTGTGGAGTCAAGTTCTGAGGCATCTCCCGTAAAGGAATCTTAGACATTGTGCGTGGGGGACTCCACTACAACACCACCTTAGGCCTTCCAGAGATAGGGTCAACTTCAGTCTTATGAATGAACCTCTTAGGTTGTTGAGGTCTGAAGTTTACCCGTCTGGTGTGGTATTCTTTCTTCAAAGCCATCTAAAACCATCATGACATCTTCCTCGGGTTGGCATACAAAAGATCTAAACAGGACAATCTATTTAACTCAAAACCAGGGAGAGTCCTCCGATCATATGAATATCTGAAGTACTCAATCCCTTTCTCCCGTTTCATAACATAAATATCCAGATCCTCAAAATAAGCCCAACTAATGATCTTGCCTGACACTTTCTAATGTCTCTTAACTCTGCACAATTTGGTGTAGGCATTCAGCTTTGGAGGTTCACCTTATGCTTTCATCTCTGTCAAACACGTAGCCCATTCAGCCTTCTTTAGATCAACATCAGCATCTATAGCTTGGGCTTTACCTTCATCCTTTTATTTTTCTTTCTCTTTCTCATCTAACTTGTCAAATGTATCACTGCCACATGTTTCACCCAAGTCGGGGATAACATTGTCATCAGGGTAAGTGTACTGAGGATAATAATCTGACATAACATACTCTATCTCAATTTCATCCACTCCTTGTAGCTCCTCGTCACTCACAACATCGAATTATGGATCATTTTTGACAAGCTCATCATGATGTCGAAACATATCGGCGAACTGCTCATCCGTCAGGTTATGAATTATCTCTCTTTCCTCTGGAGTGTAACTTACAGACCGTCTCACAATCCCTTGCAAATCAAGAATCATAGTGAGTTGAGTCTTGATTTTCTAACGGGGAGTGACATCATAATTGTTCTGTTGAGTTTTATCTGTTCGATTAAACAATCAACAATGCACACATTAATTATAAATCTAAACATTTAAACATAAATTATCATTAATTACATTGATGTAATACACAGTTCAAGTACAAAATATTTCAAATACATAAACATCTTAACCATTTACTTTTCTCTTGATCTTATGGATCGTCAGTATGAGGTGCTGAGGACGAGGCTCCTTGATCTTGATTTCTTTTGGTGCGCCTCTCCCTTGCTGATTGATTTGAGGCTGATGTAGTTGCATTACCTTCTAGATCATCCTCCTCCTCATCATCATCAGTTTTTCCCTTTCCACTCCCTTCTGCTTCCCTCTCATCACCGTCTTCTTCTGATTCATCATCACTTGAATCATCATCATCATCACCATCATCTCCATCTCCCTTTATCTTTAGTGACTCACCCTTCGTTCCCTTCAGCCTTAACATCATCTTCTTGTTCTTTCACTCCAACTCCTCAATCCTTTTGGCTGATGTCAGCACTAGTTGGTTCAGTAAGCTTCGTTCTTCTCAGTAAGCTAAGCAATCTCCTTGCCCTGTGCTGCATCGACAGCTATTAGTTGGTTCAGTTGATTGGCCCTAAGATCATCCATTGCCAACAACTTAAGTATTAGTCTATTTAGGCTCGCCAACTGTTCCTCTAACCCAACCGTGGGTAGAGTGGGGCCCTGTGGAGGTGGAAACTAGGTGGATGTGCCTGCTTGGGGAATATTAGGTGTAGTGGTGGATGTGGTGTAGTTGGGAGTAGGAATGGGAATGGATTTTGGTGGAACAGTTTTGGGTATGGTGGGTGAGGTAGATATGAATATTTGAGTGGTGGTGGGAGTGTCGGTGGTAGTAGTAGTGACAATGGTGGTGGTAGTGTCGGTTATAATGGTGGTGGCAGTGGCTGTGGTGGTGGAAGAACTGATCAGAATAATCCTTTGCCTCTTACCCTTCTTGCCCTAGGGCTGGGCCATCCTTTTCCTCCTTGAACCCTTGGCAATCGAGGCTTCCCCTAGGCTCATCGGCTAGTCCGGTGTATATGTAGGATCTGTGACATCAGTATCTGTAAGGCCCCGCTCCCGGGCACCTCACAGTTGGTCATTCATCGCGCATAAACATATATATTTGCATTAACTTAATAAAATCATGCA
>BJCO01028592.1:0-10586 GCA_018326465.1 Flaveria floridana
TGTACGTATGCATGTTTGCATGCATGCATATATATTAGGATTATTTACGTGTGCATGCATGTATATATACGTGAAAACTTAAGCATGTATGTTTATGCACGTACATATATAATTTTACTTATGATACATACTCTACATGTATGTATGTATATATATATATATATATATATAAGTTGGACTTGTAATTATCTGTATTATGGGTATTATAAGCAAGCATGAATGCATGCTTGAGTTATCTATATAAAGTGGAGCAAAAACCAAAACAAACATAACCAAATCAAACCCTCAAAACACTAATTAAAAACTAAGATTAATACTAAACAAAAAAATACCAAACCACCCTTCCAAACCCTCGGTTGTTAAGCATGCTCAAACCACCATATTCCCTTTCTTAGCCTTAGTCACCAAAAACCTCATAATCACCGAGTGAATGTGCAAATTCTAGACAAACCATCTGCCACCTTTCATTCCCACCATATCTCCCTCTAAACCGCCACCTATCACCTTGCACATCCATGTTTGACACCTAGCAAAGCTAGATAGGTGACTCACCAAGACTATAGGGTAGATATCATGACTATGCTTGTAAGGGCAGTCGACCAAAGGCCCATATACACCCATACATTCGATACTTGCAAACACAACCAAAGCCATTTCCAAACTCCCTTTTATCTCTCGGGTTATAGGCTGTCATCATAAAAATCGCGACCACCACCACCTTTATCTCTTAAAACACAACCACCTACCACCACATACCATAACCATTCTCTTTTCACCTCTCGGTTGGTAAGTCACAACCACCATACAACCAACAACAACCACACACTACAACCATCTCCACCCGTAGCACAACACCACCATCAGCCATAGCCAAACACAATCACCAACATCCACCATCACCCTTATTCTCTTCACATCTCGGTAGTACAAGCAAGACAAGCATCTAAGACACCCTCCTCTCTCATTACAAAGGTTTAAAAATCTTTTTAAATACTTAAGATATCAATACTTACATATGTGTTTATAAACACATATAAATTGTTTTGGTACATGTATATGTACCAAAACTAATCTTAATAAATTTTTGAAACCTTAATATCTATCAAGATCCAGTGATAAAATCAGAAAACTTGATAAAAAGATATATTTTAATTTAATGAAGATTTACCTTGAAATATGAAGAAAAATCTAGTAAAAATACTAAATAAATTTGATTATGAGAATAAACATTGGGAAATTTTTAGAAAGTGTTGACTTATTATTCTGAGAATTTTAGTAAAAATATACTAAGCAAAATAATTTATATAAATTATTTAAAAATAAAGAAAATACTTAAAAATACAAATAATTCGAGAAAATTATGGAAAAATCACATAATGACTCTTTTTTGGTATAAAAGTTCCAGGAATTATTTGGTATTTTATTTCATTATTATGTTTGAAAAATGAATTTTTAAGTGCTCTGTAGTAGAAAAATCTAAATAAATAATTAACCAGTACCATAAATAACGCAAAATTCACTGAAGCTATGAAAAATCCGATTATATATATGGTATAAATTTCATAATTTTTAGAGTTATATAACTATTCTTCATGAATTTTGGGAATATTATAGAAATTACAGAAAGCAATTTTTTGGGAATTAGATGTTATAAAATTTTGTAGGATGTTACAAACTATTGAAATAATATTCTGTAAATTTTTAGTAATTTTTGAGTAAGAGTAGATATTTTTGGTGATTTTTGAAAACTTTAGAATAATTATAACAATTTATATATAGTGAAATAAAAGTTGAGAATTTTATGGTAATGTTAGCTGATTATTTCACAGCTAAAACTCAAAAAGTTGTTATATCTAAGGTTCTAAAAATTTTAAATTTTTGTCTAACTTATAAATTATGTTATAGGTTACCATTTGAAGACACGGTGAGACTCATAGCCCCATTTTGACCTTTTGTTATTTATAAAGGTTTTGAGGGAAAAAGCATACTGGTTATGTTAATATATTATTTTGAAAATATTTTGAGACTTACTATCATTTATGATACAACCATTAGTTCGAATGAGGAATCGTATGATAATATTAGTAGCGCTACTTAGAAGAATATTTGCACCAACAGGATGAGTGTTGTGATGCTATTTTCCTGCACCTAACCGAATGAGGGTTGAGATGTAATATTATCTGATTTTGTGAATTATTTCGTGACAGTATGATTATGTATGTGAACAGGTTTGGTTGTAATTGGTGCATCAATAAAATGTTTTGTCTGGACATAAACCTATGATCTCACCAACTTTTTGTTGACTATTTGAGTATGCTATTCCAGGTAAAAATGACTAACAATATTGATTTTTCCTTTGATGTCTACAACGGATGGGGAGAAGTGGTCGGGCGAGTTTGTGTTAGTCTAACGGTTAACATCTATGATGGAAGTGTGGTAGTGGATGCACACTTTCATCGTACTTGAAGGTGTTAGCTAGTTGATATGTTGTAATAAATATTACGTCAAATTTTGATATATTTATATGTAATGATGTAATCTATAATTTATATAAATGAAATATGTGTTTTTGTTTTTATGTTATTGTGATTTAATTATTGTAATCAATTGTGTTTTGAGCAACAAGTCACATCCAAAAATATCGCTTCACGCTTCCGCCGGGATGTGACAAAGAATACCCCTAAAACACCCCTTTACAGTAAGGAGCCCCTCAACACTCCTTACTTACCCAAGAAGATTGAATTAAAAATAAAGTCTGGATTGAGAGACAATTCTAGTGAGAGAAAACCAAAGAAAGAAGAACAGTGTATGTATTTCATGTGTTTTCTCAAGATCTAAGGTAAATATATGTATAAATGGTGTTTATACACCATTTGATATGATAAGGTTGATGCCTTTGTATGTATCTTGTAGCTCGGGTTTTACTATTGTTGATTCTAGAGTTATTCATCTAGAACCATTGAAAAAGTGAGTTAATGATCTTGACTTTTATGTATTTATATATTTTAGGGTTGATATGCATACTATTATGTTTATTTTCTTAATGTTTTATGGTATTTATATTAAAATGGCATTTTAACATGATCTTTTAATGGGACAATACCTCTATACCTAAAACCCTAAATATATAGAAGTACTTGGTTTGTATAGTTCTTGGTAAGGACAAAGTATGTATTTAGTTTGTATATATAGTATTTGGCACTTTGTATGTACTCGACATGGTATAGTTCTCGGTAGGTCCATAGTGCTTGGCTTGGATAATATTAGGCCTAATGTATGGTACTCGGATCATAGATGGTATTGAACCTCTTCTGAGTAATTGGTCTACCTAGTATTATTCGGCGTTATAGATATATTATTTGGCCCGTTACTTTGTGCGGTAAGTTCACGATGCTCAACCTCTAGTACAGTTCTTGGCGTAACGATAGTACTTGGCCAAGAAAGGAGTACCTAGCCCTATGTATAGAAACTCGGCCTAAATGAGTTATTCATCATGATTGCTTAACTATATGTGCTCTATGCCATAGTTGTTACTTAATGTTATTAGTGTCTATGATATCATGCAAACTAAATAACCATAAAAATATATGACTTGATGGAAGACTTAGGTTATCATATTAAAGTATTGAAACAAAGATAGAAAGATAACATGATGACGCATAATCGTTGTTATGATAACGTGTTGATGAAAGACAAAGAAAAATAAATGTAATTAATAATCCTAGGTGGACCAAACTATTAAAGTTCGATACTAGAATCTTGCAAGCACAATAGGAGTCTATATTGATTGCACTCTCACCTTGATAGGAGACATGTCTTGTGCCATCTCAACTAGATAGGAGCTTTGCCTCATGCATCGCTCAACCTAATAAGAGTTGTGTCTTGTACCGCTCGACCTGATAGGAGCCTTGCCTTGTACATTGCTCACCCTGATACAAGGAACCTTGTATATACTCACCTGATAGAGCTAGACAATATATTGCTAGTTCACTCATAAAGAAGCTATGTACATGTACAAGCTTAACAGTAAAGAGAGTTAAATTAAGTAAAGATCCATGGAAGTATAAAGTATAATACTTATCTAAGTATGTTAAAGTATGACAATAAAGCTAAATGATGGACAATACTAATATTATAGCTAATGATAAAGTAAATGATTAAGTAAATAATGGTAAAGATTCATATGCTAAATATTTTGAAAAGTAAAAGTAAGAACCCACTCAGCAGCGCTGACTTTTGTATAAATGTTAATTTGATAGGTATGATAAAGATGAAATAAGAAATGAAAGCCTGGTATGAGGATTAAGTTACCTAGCTCATTAAAATATGTAATTTTAGAAGGGATATTATTTGCTTATGTTTTACGTTTAAAATGATAAACAATGAAAGATGTATAAAACTTTTTTTCCTTCAAAGCTATATGTTATTAAAAGTTTAAGAATTATTTATTTTTGATATTAAAATCCAACTGTAATTTCATGACGTATGAGGATGAGACACATGTTATACATTCAAAGCTTGGATCTATGCATGTGAAGATGCACATACGCAGTCCAAAAAAGAAAGATTCGAGAAAATTTAGTGCTTGTTGTAAATCTCATGTTATAAGGCTCAAGATGTAAGCTTTCTTTGTAGATCTACGATGGTGAGTTCTAGAACCCTATGTTTTTACATCGTTTCGGGGAAGCTACCCGTCCTGAATGTCTTTGTAATCAAGTAAATAGTTATTTTATAATAAAGATGCTTTCTTGAAATAAAAAAGATTAGAGTTCATGTTTGGAGTGACTTTCATGCTTGCATATCATGGTTGATGTCCAAATCCTTAAATATTTGTTGCATGCTTCAAACGCTTTTCAATAATAATAAAAAATTATTTGTCAAAGTCATTGAGCAACAAACAGTAGGCAAATGTTTGTAAGTAAGTTAAACAATTCTACAAGCAACCTTTGCCTTTGTAACTAAGTTTATGCCTTTGTAGGTACTTATACTTACTCATTTCACAGAACCCCAAAAACATCCATAAGTGCTATGAGATAGTTGCTAGACCTCACCTTTGTATAGAATCACTTCGCCTTTTCAGAACAATATGTACCTCCATAAGTGTACCATGTACCTCCATAACTCTAGACACTATAGTAGTATTGAAATTGTTACCCCATAAGCGAGGCTGACACCAGTGTAAGTCCTGTATCTGAACCCTTCCCTATAACCAGTAACACTTAGCTAGAAATAACCAAGTGAGGTTTCATAGCTACCCAATGCCTAAATAACTAATCTAATACCATTGTAAGTCGGTGATGCGCCTATAACTAACTTTATACCTCTAGAGGTAACCAATAGTTGGCCAAATTCATAGCGTGTCCACCCGCCTCCATACCTAAGTCAAAGCCTCTATAACTTCTATCATGCCTACACATCTCTTAATATATATAGTAATTCCAAAGAACACAAAGTATGAATCATTGAACAAGCATAATCATCCATATCTATGACACTTATGCCCAGTCATTGTTCCTTTAGAGTTATATTCATTAATAATTGATGATGAGTACTAGTACAGTAAGTAAAAGGTCAAAGTATGTCATTGATTAAAGCATGTCACAGAATACTCAATGTTAATGTGTTGACTATTATGGGCCTAATATAGGTTCATTCAATGTTATGTATGAAAAAATATGTTATAAAGGCTACCAATATAAGTCGCATGTCACTAGAGCCTTGCCTCGTACAAGCATTTGGTTTCTTTGCTTTATTCAAGCATGGTCCGTAGAGACTTGTCTTGTTACCTTATTCAAATGTGTCACTAGAATCTTGCCTTATGCAAGCATTTTTTACTTTGTGTTGTACTAGTATAGTCGCTAGATTCGTGCCTTGTGTAGGTATGTCACTAGAGTCTTGCCTCGTGCAAGAATTTGGTTACTTTGACTTGTGCATTACATGTTTATTGGAGTCTTTTATTTGTACATGCATGTAGCCTAGATATTAACTCATCTGATTTTATGGAATGTTACTAAATGTCATTATATAATTGTTATAAAATGTCACTGATACTTATAGTATCAGTGGTCGTGTATTATATAAATATTCAAAGTATTAATAGTTATAGTTTAAAGATGACTGGAACTCACTTAGTAATACTGACTTTTAAGTCTGCATGTCAAGTAAATAAAAAGTTGCCTGCCTTAGGGAAATGGCAGGATGGAGTCTACAAGGAAATACAGACTAATATCGCGTTTCAAAGTTTATTTTATGATCTTAGGATAATGATTACTTATATATGAGAAACAAAAACATTTATCTTAGTATTAACTGCTAAATGTTTTCCACTTCTATATGTTAAAAAATTAGATTCAACAATTATGATTATTATCTATGAAATCTGTGACATCCGGTAATTTTCCGTTATCAAAATCCGTTAGTTGTATTATGTCTTGCACACACGTGTCATGAGTACACACTACTTGTCCTTGAACGTTGGTAACTTAATAACATCTAACAATGATTATCAGATAATAACTTAATTAATAATGTTGATTATTAATTTGTAGTTATATGATTTATGAATTTTAAATATTATTTGTCATATCCCAGCGGAAGCGTGAAGTATTTAGGATGTGACTAGCTTGTTCAGAACGCATTAATTAGAAATATTAATAAACAACACATATAGACATAAACATAACATATTATAATATCAGTTCGGGTTACATTAATATTAGTACACAAAATTTTAATATAACCCTATTACAAAATATATTGATCTAACTACTACATCTTCAGATACGATGGAAGTGAGCGTCCATCGATAGGCTAAGATCGAACAGATTAACAGTTAGATTCACACAGACTTTTCCTATCATTTCACCCCAACTATTGTATACATCAAATGAGAACATAATATTGTTAGGCATGATGATTTTCTGAAAAAGCATACTCAAAATAGTCAACATAATGTTGGTGAGATCATAGTTTTAATTTCTGAACAAAATACATAACCTGATGCAGAACAACAACCAAACCTACTTATAACATAGGTGATTTATAACTGTCAAATATAAATCATAAAAATCAGATAATATAGCATCACAACACTCATCCTGTTGGTGCAGAAAATAATTTCCTAAGTAGCGCTACCTATATTATCCAACGGTTCCACATCCGAATTAATGGTTGTTAACATAACTGACAGTAAATTCTTAAAATCTTATGCATCAATTAAAACAGTATGCTTTTCTCCCAAAAACTTATAAGATACAAAATGGGGCTATGAGTCTCACATTGATTCGAGCGATAACCTATAAAATCAATTATAAGTTAAAAAAGAAAATTTTCTTTAAAATTTTCAGTACCTCAGTCATAAAATTTAAAATAGTAATTGTGATTACCCAAAATTCTCAAAAGTTTAACAGCAATATCCTCAGATAATATCACTAATCATATAAAAATTTTAACTTCTAATTAATTCCAGATAATTTATTAAAATTATTACAAACTTAGCATAAATTGTTAAAAATAGACACTACTATTAATAAATTCCCCATTTTTTTCAGAATACGTATATAATAGTCCATAGAACCTTATAAATGTTTTGATTATTAATTCATAGTAGATATTTTACTGTAATTTTTCTAAATTTTCCAAAATTCAAGAAAAATAATTATATATCTTCAAAAATTACGAAATTTATACATCCTGTTTCTTTCCAAATATCCTAACTCATATGAAGTTTTAATAATTTATATTATTGTTTAAATATTTCTTTCAATTTTTCTTTTACAGACCATATAAAAATACAAATCTTAGTCATAAAAAAGAATTAAATTACGAAATTAATTCTGGAGCTTCTATAACACATAAGGATTATTGTATAATTTTTATAGAATTTTAACGGATTCTTTTCTTCCAGTTTATAATTTTCAATTTATTATTTTAAATAATTTGTAAAAATTATTTTATTTATTGTATTTATACCAAAATTTGCAGATTATTATTCCATAATTTTTCTAACAAATTTTCAATGTTTATTCCCACAATCTTAGTTATTTAAATAATAAACCAAATTTGTAAAGATTACATATAGTTTCAACCCCTTTATTTGTATTAAATCCTTGATTTTTATAAAATTTTTAACTTTCTGTTTTTGAACCCTTTTTATAATGATTTTTGATAAAAATCAGGTGGTTATGAGTTTTTGCAAAGAATCTAGATGATTTAGCTAAGGAATTAATCATATGTGTTATTTAAACACATATATAATTTGTTATTTATAGATTTGAAGATCATACCTTATTTATTTGAGAAAGGTTGTGGATTCGCTTCGAGAATTCTTGATGTTCTGTGTCCCTAAACGGAAGTTCTTGATTTTTGGAAGTTGAACACTTGTGAAGTGAAAATGATATATGCTTGGATGATGATGATGTGTGATAGAAACCTAGAGGGTGTCGAGAGGTGTGAGGATGGTAGTGGTTGATGATGGTTGTTTAAGAGCCCAGGGAGAGAGTGAAAGGTTATGCGGTTGTGGTTATGTTTATATAACCGAGAGAGAGTGAAAGGTGGTGGTTAATGGTAATGGTGGTGATGAGCTTCGGTTGATAAAGAGTCCATGTCCGAGAGTTTGTAGAAGGTATTGGTACTTTTAATGTCTCATCTATTAGACATTTCTTTAGGTTGGACACGTGAAAAGTGTTGATACATATTGATGTACCTAGTTTATGTTCTCAAATGTAAAAGTCTTTCATGTCTTACACTTGTGTAATCCAATGTAATGAATTGATTGAATGACATATGAAATGCATTGTGATGTTTATATGTGATTAATTATGTTATGTTGTGATAACCCTAAAAACTATTAATATAATATTACGATGATATTTACATTACAATCCCGTTAATAGTATGTTTAGTACGTATATATTTATGAATGTACGTATGCATGTTTGCATGCATGCATATTTATTAAAAATTCATGTATGCATATATATTTATATACCCGAAATTCACACACACATGTATATATATACCAAATTTTACGTATGCATGCTTGCATACATATATGTACATGGAAAAATTCCTTGATATGTTTGTATATATGTACGATTAGTATGTATATATATATACGTTTACTTATTTGTACGTGTATATATTATAAATACATATATATGTATATACACATTAAGAACATCAAGTATATATGTTTTGCATGTATGTATACGTGTAAAGCCACTTATGCATATATCTAGGAATACATCTATATACAAAACCAAAACTTAAAATCTCAAAACCTAACTAAAATCCTAAAACTAACACCCAAAACCACCACCATACCACCCGAAACCACCACCATACCACCCGATTAATACCACGACCTCATCACCTCTTTTGTTTCTTGAAACTACCACAAGTTGACACCTAATATACCTACATAAAACTTACTCACCAAGGCTAGTATAGCCATAATGAAGGACTTATGAAAAACTCCACCTTTGGCCCTCTAACCATAACCATATATTATCACAAACTCTCGGCCAAGCAACCTCCAAACCGCCATATAAGCCGCACGGTTATACAACAAAAATAAATACCAAAACACTAACCCTAGATTAACACTAATCACTACACTCGGCTTAGGCTACCACAAACCCCAAACCGACTTGCATCTTCCACCAAAACTATCATCATTAAACGAAGGGGATGTGGCAAACAAAGAAGCAATCCCTCGGCCACCTGAGCACCAAACCTCACCTCCACTTGACACCTACCTAACCTACTATAGATTATTCATCTAAGCTAGTACTAGAAGTCATGATGACACCCTTAGGTGTCCCTCAATTTCAGTCCTATATACACCCCTACATCCACAACTTTGTAAACATAACCAAAGCTATTGTCTTTCTCTCTCGTGGATTATTTACACACACACACACCACCATCACTCGACCACGACAAGCTTCTGAACCACCACATTCGATCCCATCTACTCCCTCTCCCCCTCTCACTCTCGGTTCTCAGACAACAACCACACCACCATCACACAACATCACCATCACCCGTAACCATATACCCACACCACCATCATCCGTAACCACATACCCACACCACCATCACCATAACAATAACCATCATCATTCACCACCTCCACAGCTTTTCTTTCATGTTCAAGAAGCAAGAACATCATCAAGATCATCATCCACAAGGTTGTAAAATGTTTTGTTACATATGTGTTACAAAACACATATATATGGTTAGTTTTGGTATTCAACCACCAAAACCAACCTTGGAAGTGTTTTAAGTTCCTTAATCACAAGTCATAAGTTACCAAAAACTCAGAAAACTTATGATATAAGGAATATTTTAATTTATAAAAATTAAATCTTCTTAATTATTTAAGAAAACCTAGTAAATATTAAACAAATACGATTGTGAGAGTAAACATTGAAAAATCCTTATTTATATATTGAAATATGGTTCTGAAAACTGTGACAAAATTTTGATAAGTAAATAATTTATATAAATTATTTTAAATAATGAAAAATAGAGAAAATATCAAAAATATAAATAAATTCGGGAAAATTCTGATAAATTTACAG
>BJCO01029076.1:0-13618 GCA_018326465.1 Flaveria floridana
TTGGACTTTCTCAACCCATTAGGGGCTGATTTGTTTTGGATATATGAATCCCTTATCTTTCAAGTTTTATTTTACATGCTTTAGAATAAATCTTGAAAGATTAATGTCAAATGGTTGATTATTTTATTTGGACAAAAACCTTAAAACTTTTGGTTTATGTTGGCTGAAATTTGAAGGGTTAAAAAGGAAGTTCATTTTGTTCTTGAATCTTCTATTTGGATACATGTTTTGGTGCATAACATAGCCTTGATCAAGTGTGTTTTGGATTTGGTTGAATGTTTTGTCATGTTTGGTTTTATTCAATAAAAGGGTTGTAATAATATTTTGTGTTTGTATCTTTGGGTTGTAATTTATTTATTCTTATGGTTATGTAATAAATAGATTAGGTACATTTCTTTTATTAGAAAAAAAATTGTATTAGGATATAATTTTGTAAAAGAAGATGCACAAGTTGGAGACTCAAAGGAAGATAAAAAGGATGGAAACAAAGACATGAACACTTGAAGCATTTGGATGCGTTTTCAAGTGGGAGTTCATGAACACATTTTATGTGTTATTATTAACCCTTAGGAAAGACCAAATGACAGCACTTGTGATGGAAAATAAGTGTAGTCAACTTAGTGGCTATGGTTATGCACTTGTAATTAAATGGTTGTGCTTGTTTGGTTGTTTATTTTATGATGTTTGTTTTGATATATGGATATGCATAACAAACTAATTAATAAGCATAACAAGCTGAAATAATATGGTTCTTCATCATTAAGTGGTTAATAAAAGGTTATTAAAAGGATTAATGATTTAAATAAAAGGGTTTTATTCAAAAGGGAACCATAAGGTACCATGTGTTTGAAAGCATACAAATAGAAGGTACATAGAGTTTTCTAAACTAGAATTATGAAAACTAAAAATTCCTTTTGAAAATAAGTTTAACATCGTCCTTTTGCACAACACTTGAGTCACTTGCAAACTCTTAATGGGATAAAGGTCACCTAAGCATTTTAAGGGAACTTGTGATTGAGGTAGGAATACCATATTTGTGGGATAAAGGTCACCTAACCACTTGTATTGGTAAATTCACATGTGTGTATAAATAGGGTGACTTGATTTGCAAACCATGTTAAATGGATCACCTACAATATGGTTTACAAAAGGTGTTGATGGGATAAACGTGCCGACTACACATATGATGTTTAAGTCGATCCCATACCTCTAGAAGTTGCAAAGGGTTGCAATTGTCAAACATTGACTATCTTGTTAATTTAAATAATGGGATAAAGGTCAACTAACCACTATTTAAATGTAACGTTGGATTCTAGAATTTTAATTAATGTATGACACATAAAAGAGTATTAATAACTAAAATACAACAATATCGAAAATACTGAAATTGGACTTTGTTAGATTTTGTAGATGGCCACCAACAACAATGAAAACAATGATATCCCGTCCGCTCATACCCTGTCACTAAGAACCATTCTCCAAAAGGAGCGTCTAAACCATAACAACTTTATTGATTTGTTTCGAAACTTGAGAATTGTTCTCAAGCAAGAGAAACGGTCATATATATTAGACGATCCGATTCCCAATCAACCTAATGAGGAAGAGGAGGAGGCCTATAATAATTGGGTGAAATACACCGAGGACTCGGTCCAAGTGTCTTGCCTCATGTTGGCAAGTATGACTCCGGATCTCTAAAAGGAATATGAACATCAAGGAGCATATGACATGATTACCCAGTTGAAGTAAATGTTCCAACAACAAGCAAGGGTAGAGCGCTTCGAAACAGTTCGAGCACTCCATGCATGTCGTATGGATGACACCCAATCGGTCTCATCTAATGTACTTAAGATGAAGAGCCACATAGACCGCCTCGAAAGGCTGAATTGTCCCGTCTCAAAAGAGTTAACTACGGATTTGATCCTCAACTCTTTTTCAAAAAGTTTTGACAACTTTCTTATGAATTATAACATGAACGGGTGGGATAAGAACATAAGTGAGCTTCACTCTATGCTCAAAACAGCCGATGCGGCCATGGGTAAAAAAGTTTTACCCGTTCTTACCATCAATGAAGGTGGGAGCAAGAGGAGGCCTCGCCCCGCACCCAAGGCAAGTGTTGCCAAGGGTAAAGGGTACGTTTGGGGAAGGGAAACGGAGTGGTAAAAGTGCCACCATGAAAACCAGCGGACAAGAAGCAAAAGGTTGCTTCGAATGACCCATGCTTTAAGTATGGAGAGATAGGACATTGGGCAAGGAATTGTCCTGTCCATCTCAAAGAGTTGCAAGCTAAGAGGGATGCCGGGCAAACCTCAGGTACAATTTTCATGATTCATATTGATCTAAATTTAATATCCTCTAACACATGGGTATTGGATACCGGATGTGGAACTCATATTTGCAATTTTTTTCAGGGGTTATAAAAGAAGTAAGGACTTCAAGAAAGAGGATGTTAGCCTCTACATGGGGAATGGGGCAAAATTTCAAGTTGAACACCGAGGGGACTACATCTTACAGCTTCCAAATGGTTTGGAAGCAATTTTGAACAATGTTTTGTATGCTCCTAGTTTGACTAGGAACATTATTTTAGTTGCCCAATTATGACAATATGGTTATGTTTTGACGTTTATTGAAAATGAAATTCATGTTTCTTTAAACGACATCTTTTATTTTAAAAAAATATTCCTATTAATGGTATTTATGAATTGGTTCGTGAAAACACATTATATGATATCTCATTATACCAAACCACAATCAAGAAGCTCAAATTGGATTTGAGTGACACCTATCTTTGGTATTGCAGTCTTGGTCATATAAACAAGAAGCGCATACAAACACTTCAAAAGAATGGTCTTTTAAAAGCAAGTGAACATGATCATTTGATGTACTTGAATCTTGTTTACAAGGCAAAATGACTAAGGCACCTTTCAATGGCAAAACCAAAAGGGCAAAAGATTTATTAGGTATCATGCATTCGGATGTGTGTGGTCCTTTGAAGCCAATGACTAGGTACAATGAAAGATACTTCATTACCTTTACCGACGACTATAGTTGATGTGGGTATGTGTACTTGTTAAGACACAAAGATGAAACTTTTGAAATGTTCAAAACCTTCCAGAATGAAGTAGAAAATCAACTCAACAAGTCAATAAAAATTCTCCGCACCGATAGAGGAGGTGAATACCTAAGTGACGCTTTTAGAGATCATCTTAGAAGTTGTGGGGTTGTCTCACAACTATCTCCACCTGGAACACCACAACATAATGGTGTGTCCGAGAGGAGGAATCGAACTCTATTGGATATGGTTCGGTCTATGATGCCTAGAAGCTAACTTCCGCTATCATTTTGGGGGTTCGCTTTGCTATCTGCGGCCCGTGTTTTGAATATGGCCCCAACCAAGAAAGTGGAAACGACACCTTTTGAAATATGGCATGGAAGGGTCCATCACTATCATATTTAAAGGTATGGGGTTGTGAGGCTTATGTTAAGACTCCCACCTCAAATAAGTTAGAAAGTCATTCCATCAAGTGTATCTTTATTGGATATCCTAGAGATTATATGGGATATTGTTTCTATGATCCATTGGAACAAAATGAGTTTGTTGCCAAGAACGTTGAGTTCTTAGAAGCTAAGTTTCTTATGGAAGGAGCTAGCAGTAGAACAGTGGATCTTGAGGAGGATCAAGACCCATAACCCGATACACACTTGGTTGACACTAGCAATCAACATAGGGATATTGAGAATGATCAAATGGTTGATCAATACACACAAAACATTTGCAGATCTGGTAGAACTAGTAATCCACCTAAAAGATATGGATTTTTCGTATATGGATGATATGTGGTAGATTCCGATGAACCAACCACATACCATGATGTAATGTCCAATTTGGATTGTGACAAATGGCTTGAAGCCATGAACGTTGAGATGTAATCCATGTATGAAAACCAAGTGCGGGACTTGGTTGTACCACCTCTTAACTCCAAAGTGGTTGAAAGTAAGTGGGTTTTCAAGAAGAAAACCCATATGCATGGAAACTTGGATACTTATAAAGCTAGACTTGTAGCAAAAGGTTTCACTCAAGCTAAAGGGATTGATTATGATGAGACCTTCTCGTCGGTTGCAATGCTAAAGTCTATTAGGATATTATTTGCCATAGCTGCTCATTATGATTATGAGATTTGGCAAATGGATGTCAAAACCACTTTTCTAAATGGACATCTTGAGGAAGATGTCTATATGGTTCAGCCTGAAGGTTTTGTCGATCCAAAACATCCTAACAAAGTATGCAAGTTAAAGAAATCAATCTATGGATTGAAGCAAGCATCACGAAGTTGGAATCACCATTTTGATGAGGAGGTAATCAAATTTGGGTTCATAAAAAACACTGATGAAGCATTGTATAAGAAAGCTAGGGGAGCATCATCACTTTCCTAGTATTGTATGTCGATGACATCCAACCTTGAAAGGTGTAAAAACCTGGCTTGGAAGCAGTTTTTCCATTAAGGATCTTGGTGAGGCCGCCTATATTTTAGGAATAAAGATCTATAAGGATAGATCAAGGTGGTTGATAGGTTTAAATCAAAGTTCATACATTGATAAGATCTTAAAAAGGTTCAAGATGGAAAACTCTAAGAAAGGTAAGGTACCTATTCAAAGAGGAACGATATTGAGTACGACTCAATGTCCAAGCTCAAAGGTTGAGCAAGATAAAATGAAGGGAATCCTGTATGCATCTGCTATAGGATCCATCATGTGTGCAATGATATGCACTAAGCCGGACGTGTCATGCGCTTTAAGCATGATAAGCCGATACCAGCAAAATCATGGAAATAGTCATTGGATGGCTGTTAAGAACAAATTTAAGTACCTAAGGAGAACTAAAGATATGCTCCTAATCTATGGATCTGGTGAGGAAGAACTCGTAGTAAAAGGTTACATGGATGCGAGTTTGCAAACTGATCGGGATGATTCACGATCATAATCGGGATACATTTTCGTCTTGAATGGAGGAGCAGTCTCTTGGAAGAGCTCTAAGCAAGATGTGGTGGCATTATCAACTACAGAGTTAGAATACATCATCGCTTCATTAGCAGCTCAATAAGCTGCATGGTTGAAGAAATTCATTGCCAATCTAGGGGTGGTCCCTTCTATTCAGGATCCCCTAGAAATTCTTGTGATAACGAGGGTACAATTACTCAAATCAAGGAACCCCGTGCACATCAAAACACTAGGCACATTGAGCGGAGATTCAACTACATAAGGGATGAAGTTGAAAAGGGAAAGATATGTATTCGCAAAATTCACACGGATCAAAAACATTGTGGAACCACTCACGAAGCTCCTGGAAAAGGCAAAGCATGAAGGTCATACTTGTGCCATGGGACTTCGATATTCTAGTGACTGGATTTGATCTTTTAAATTTGTATATGGATATTGGAACCTTTCATTACTTGAATAAATTATTTGGTTATAATATTTCAACTAATGTTCCTATTTTTCATGTTTAATCCATGACTAAATCATTTACTCAAAACGTTCGTAGTCGTTCATACTTGTGGGAACAAGTATGAGGGCAAGACTATAATGAACTTGGATTGGTGGATATTCATATAGATGAATATAGAGCAAAGGGTTACTTCCAAGGTTCATAGACATTTGTGAGATACAAATATTAGACTGACCCGCATATCAAATATTACTACATGAAATCTTCTTGATTGATCATAAGTAATTTTGAGTAAAGGCGAATATCATTTAGTATCCTTTGACCTGAGATACATATTGGGTCTTGATATTCACCAAGTATTATACTTTGACTTAGTTCTTCGTTGTTCTAAAACATGGCAGTACATAAGGCTAAATTCAGGTATAATACAAGGTGATTACGAGAGACGTATGTAGTCAAGATGGGATTTGTCCCTCTTATTCTTTGAGAGTAAGATGTCTAATGCCTGCTAAAGTTTAAATCAATGGAGAATGATCACTCCGTGTCTCTAGGATTTAACATGACACCTGTGACAAAAGGATAGATGATTGATTCACCTAAAATATTTTTGACTAAGGTACTTAAAGGGGATGATGTTATTGAATGGCACTTAATCATAAATATTAAGGGTAGTAAAATATTGTTAGGCGGTATTTACTACTTGCATCAATCTTCTATGAATCTTGTGCAAGTGGTAGATTGTTGGATCTTGTATGCCCAAGACACATACAAGATTGATGTGGTTAATACCTTATGATCTAAGATGGGTCATACCCAATAACAAGCTAAACAAACACTAATAAATATTTATTTGTTGATATGATCAAGCAAATAAATATTGACACCAATTAGAAAATGGGTTTTCTAAATTATTGCATTTGATATAGAACAAGTTATATGGATATTTTGTTCATGAGAAATTATTTGTATTGTTATTTAAGTAGGTTAAATAACAACAAATAAAAGTGTAGTTAAGTTATAAAATTAAAAAAAGGTTTAATTTTATAAACTTATTTGTAAAATAATATATGATATAAAAATTTTAAAATGGGTGGGAACCCATTCAAAATTCAGCCGCCGCTTGGTGGTCTTTCCTTGGGATTCCTTGTCTTGTTTTAAGACAAGACATTAACCCATTTCACATACTACTAAACCTACACTCTCTCTCACATACAAGTACAACTTCTCTCCATATTTCTCTCTTGCAAATCTCGGCCAAGAAGGAGTTTTGAAGAAGTTTTTGGTGTTAAACTTCCTAACAAGTTAGGTGTTTGTAAGAGCTTGTGGGTATACTAGCTTGAGGTCCTCTCCTTTGAAGGCTTCCATTCAAGGGCATCATCTTCTTTATATATTATCCATCACATATATTATTGTTCTTAGAAATGTAGTAATCTAATAACACCCTATGGTTGATTTCGTTCTGATAGCACTTGTTTTCACATACTTGATCCTATTTCTTGGGTTTGTCTTGTTGAACATAAAAATGGTTTATTTTCAGCATCTAAAACATGTTTTATATCTTAATATATCTGCTGTGTTTTTGTTTAAATGGTTAAACAAACTTTGATAAACATGCAACAAACCCAACACAAGATATGCAAGAAAGCACCAATTCTCAACTTATTACCTGACATATATTCATAAATAGAGTTCGTGTTGATAATTTTGCAGAGAATTATCATGGATAACCCATTTGATAAACTCTAACCATCCATTTGAATAGGTTGTGCATATTGGCATCTTGTTGCATCAAAGGAGAATATCCAGGTCTGTAATCACTTACAACAAAGGATATCTCATCACTTTTGGTCTATGATGACTCATAACAGAGAAGTGAGATGATGCTTGTAACAGATCTCATGGGTATTCATATCACCACCAGGTGTGAGTGTTGTAACTTTACAAGCAATAAATCTGATAAGCTAATACTACTCATTAGTACTAAGATGAACACACATTCATGCATAGATGATTTAGTTTAATCACAAGAATTTACTTTTTCAGTATAGTAGCATGAGTTTGTCTACACATCATATCTGATAATGTCAGACTTTATTGTCAAGTGAAATATGCAACTGATCTCACTAATGTACTATCATTTCTCACATATTCCAAAAATAGATTCATTCCTAAAACATGAAGTAACAAGAAAGACTCTATTTTTGTAGTTTTTGTTTTATATTTTTATCTTTGATTTTGGATTTTCTATTTTTTATTTGGTTTTTCTTTAAAAATAAAAGATGCACGCACAAACTACAATCAGGCAATTAACTTTGACAGTTGGTCTTGCTATGACCTTTTTTGTTAAGGGAGGGTTTTGATCATGTTAAATCTCAAAGAACTAAAAAGCTTAAAAACCAGCTTTACAGATAGTTAATAAGACCAATTGACTATACCAAATACTCAAACCGTCCTGGTAAGAAGGCTTTAGCAAATAGGTCTTCCAACTGTTTTTCAGTTGCAATTTGAATCAAAATGATTAAACCTTTTTCAAAGTTATCTTGAGAAAATGATGTCAAATCTCGATATGTTTTGTTTTTGAATGTTGGACAGGATTAGCTGTAATGAACATAACAGTAGTGTTATCAATGTAAATTGGGGTTTTAAGAAAATTGAACCCATAATCCAGCAGTTGGTTTTATAACCAAAGGATTTGAGAACGTCCTACTGAAGTAGCTATGTACTCAGCTTCTGCGGTTAAAACAGAGACATTTGTTTGTTTCTTACATTGCCACGAGACTAATCTGGGACCTAAAAACTGACATCCGCCTATAGATTTTCTATCTTCACAGCATCCTCCATAATCACTATCAGTATATCCATGTAACTCAAAGTTTCCCTCGTAAGGATCCCATAGCCCTAAAGCCGGTTTACCTTTGAGATACCTGAATATCCTTTTGACAGCAATTAAGTGGGATTCCTTCGGGTCTAATTGATACTTGGCATAGACACAAACAACATAAATTATGTCTGGTCTTGATGCAGTAAGATACATCAATAAACCAATCATAGATCTGTATAAGGTTTGGTCAACTGATTTTCCTTTCGGATCAGGCTCAATCTTGGAGTTTACGTCAGCTGGAGTTCTAATGGACTGACAATCTTGCAGTTTAAATTTCTTCAAGAGCTTGTTAACAAACTTCTCTTGATTAATAAAAATACCAGCTGCAGATTGTTGAACTTGAAGTCCAAGAAAGAAAATTTATTTCTCCCATAGAACTCACTTGAAATCGAGACTTCATGATTTCTTCGAATTCATTGCACAATTTTGGACTGGTGGAACCAAATATGATATCATCAACATACACTTATACATATAAGAGATCATTAGCATCCTTCTTTATGAATAAAGTTGGATCGATTTTCCATCTCGTGTACGTTGGTCCCAAGCAACACTTGAATCATGAATTTGATGAAGATTTTAGATCAAACATCACAAGCAAGACTTGAATCATGAATTTGATGAAGAATTTAGATCAAACACCACAAAATAAGATGAACAATGAAGAACATCTCAAGAACAACTCAAAACCCTTTGTTTGATCCAAAAATGTGATTATAAAATGATTTGAAAGTGGAAACCATAATCACTAGCTCATTCAAGCTTAAAACCCTAATTGCCATACTTTACTATTTATAGTAAATGACAATTTACTAATTACACTTAGGACCCTAAACTATGACAATTAGAAATTACAATGAAAACCCAAAATGTCTAAACACAAGATTAAATATATTATGTCAACACAAAATATATTTATTAACAATAAACATCCTAGACAAATATATCTTCAACGTCTTGTCTCTAATCTTCGTCCCGAACGCGTCGAGTTGACTGTTGCGTTGACTTTGACCGTTGACGTTGACTTTGTTGACTTTGACTGTGTTGATAATATTAGAATATCCTTCAGACCCAACAGTGTATCCATGTTGGATTAAGTGTTGTGACAATGTTTCATACCAGATTCTTGGAGCTTAAGGAAGTCTATACAAAGCTTTGCTAAGCTTGTACACACGATGTGGAAATTCGGAATCTTCGAAACCCAGAGGTTGCTTCACATACACATCATTGATGATTGGACCATACAAGAATGCACCTTTAACGTCCATTTGATACACTTTGAATTTCATGATTGATGCATAAGCTAGGAAGACACGAACGGATTCAAGTCTTGCAGCTAGAGCAAATACTTCATCATAATCAATACCCTCTTCTTGAGTGTATCCTTGTGCAACAAGTCTTGCTTTATTTCAAATGACGATTCCTTGATCATCTGTTTTGTTTCTAAACAACCATTTTGTGCCTATGGCATTTTCTCCTTCAGGTAAATCCATAAGATTCCACACTTCTTATTTGCAGAATCGCAATAATTCTTCTTGCATAGCCTCAATCCAACCATTGTCCTTTAACATTTCGGTAACGTTTTTAGGAACAACTTGAGAAAGAAAACACGAGTATAAGCAAAGGTTTGCTTGTTTTGATTTGCTTCTCGTTGTTCTCTCATTCAAAGGACCAATAATCTGACATGTTGGATGGTTCTTGTGAATACTAGACGTCGAAATCTCATTCCCTTGAACATTAACATCTAGATTTGTTTGATTCAAGTTTGACAGCTGATGCAATAGGCTTGAAGAATATGGATTGAAACTTGGAACTTGAGTCGGTGAGTTGATAAAGTAATCAAGATTACTAGAATCAACTGCATCACCAGAGATGGATGATGTTCCAGACTCAGGTTGCACAGATTCAGTACCATCATTAGGAATTGGTTGAGAAACATCTTGACCTTCTAAAATTGAATGATCTGAATCTTGATGAGATTGATCATTTTCATTGAATCAAATCGTTGAATCCTTAACAAAAGAGAAGAATGGGTAATCTGGGCTTTGATCATCTGGGTTGTCAGAATCTGAGTCATCACTAAAAGAACCAAGATCTCCTTAAGCTTTCTTCTTACCTGTAGAATCAAGCAAGTTAGATTGATCAAACAAGTTAGATTGAAAAGAGTTAGACAAAGAATCTAAATCAAATAACCATGCTGGACCATTTAAAACTGATGGAAATTAATTTTCTAAGAATTTAATGTAGGATGTTATATGCCCAAGACACATACAAGATTGATGCGGTTAGTATGTTATGATCCAAGTCAGGTCATACCTAATAACAGGCTATACAAACACCAACAAACATTTATTTATTGATAAGGTCATACAATGAATGTTTGACACCTATTTAGAAAATTGGTTTTCTAAATATTGCTTTTGTGATAGAACAACATTATATGGATAACTTGTTCATGAGATATTTATTTGTTTCATTATTTAAGTTGGTTAAATAATGACATATAAAAATGTGTTATGTTATAAAATTAAACTAGGCTTTAATTTTATAATTTTAATGACGTGAAGAGTGTTGGTTGCCTTTAGTCTTGAAAGAAACAAGACACAAAATGGGTATTCCCAAGGCCATGGGCGGCCGAAGGTTGTGTGTTCAAATGGGTTTCCCACCCATTTGATATTTTATAATAACCATTTTAAACTTTGTAATAACGCAGTGGAAATTAACTTTATAACATGGTTTATAAGCTGAAAAATCAAGTTCTATTTTGATATTGTAAAGTCACAAACAAACCCAACATTTAACATTGAATGTTTCAATTATAACATTAGTCTTAGAGTTATAAACTCAATAGACTTTTGAAACAGATGAATATCTAACGAAAAATCCATTATCAGATTTTGCTTCAAATTTTCCTAGATGATCACTTGAATTTAAAACACAACTGGACAACCAAAAGATTTAAGGAAATCTATGTTTCGTTCCTGCCAAACATCAACTCATAAGGAGGTTTCAGTTTATCTTTCATGATTAACGTTCGATACTGTACGAAACATGCAGTTGATATAACTTCATCCCAGAAAGTGATCGGAATTTTAGCATCTGCTAACATAGATCGTGCAGCCTAAATCAGTGTTCTGTTCTTCTGTTCAGCAACTCTATTTTGTTGAGAAGTTCTGGGAGCACTGAACTGATGAGCTATTCCTTTCTCTACACAAAACATGTCAATATTAGCATTTTTTAATTCTGTACCATTATCACTTCTTATTATCTTCACTTTTTTGTTCTAATTGATTTTCAACTTTTATGATAAATTCTTTTAATAATTCAGCCGCTTCAGATTTAGCATTCAAAAAGAAAACCAATGAAAATCTTGTATAGTAATCAATGATAACTAAACAATAAGATTTTCTTCCAATACTCTTGACATTGGTTGGTCCAAAGAGGTCCATATGCAACATTTGGAGTGCTTTGGAATTTGAGTTTATCGGCTTGGTCTTATAAGACGCTCTGTGTTGCTTTTCCTTCAAACATGCTGAGCAGTGATCAGTAGTTACAAACTTCTTGAATGGAAGTCCAATAACATGATTTCCTGCTACAAGTTTGTTCATGTTTTTGAAGTTGGAATGCCCGAGAGGTCTATGCCAAAGCTGACTTTCATCATTTGATGCTTTAGCAATGAGGCAAGTTATTTCTGTTGTGTAAGGCCCCGTTCCCGGGACGCTTGCAGCTGGTCAATCATTGCATATAAAACATACATTTACAGATATTTAAATACATTGCAGCGGAAACATTCAAAAGAGACATCTCATTTCATCCTGAAAACTTTTGCAAAGTAATACATCGTTACTTAATTACAAAATAGTCATAAACAGTGACCTTTAGTAGTAAGAGGATTCCTTAGGTAATCCCGATTATCCGAATCCTCTACAAACGCCATTATGTTTTAATAATACATGCAACATAATACATTGCAAAAATATTAACAAACGAGTGCCATCCCAAAAGAGCTGAGTAGCCGCCTTGTGCCATCCTCAGCAATACTACCTGCCAACTTGAAACACATAAAAAGTCATCGTTGCTGAGTGAGTTCTAGTTTTGTAATAAAACATACTTTTCTTTACACACATACGGTCACGCAACATACGTACACATAGATAATATCATTATTATCTTCATCATTCGTTCATTAGCTTTCGTTCATTTACCGTTCATCGTTAACATTCTCGCTTATTCATAAACCCTTTTCTTTCGTTTGTACGTTTCTTACTTTCATTCATACATTCATTTCATTTGTCCGTACATTCGTTATGTTCATTCATACGTTCATTACATTCATTCGTACGTTCATTACTTCTGGTGACATGTACAATACCCCGAACATTATGCACTACTGCTGGTGCTGGACCTGTGATAATCAATCACGAGCATTGTGCACTACTGCTGGTCCAGTCACCTAGGGCAAGTACATGCACCACTTATCTTTCTTCTTTCATTCTGGATCAATGCCATGTGCTATACCCCAAACATTATGCACTACTGCTGGTGCTGGACCTGTGGTAATTAAATCACGAACGTTGTGCACTAATGCTGATCCAGTCACCTAGGGTAAGCAGCAAGGATCCCATACATGTGGTCAATCACAAAGACTGAACCCCAGTGTGCATCCTTCGGGGTAGCTAACCCACACACCGTTGAGCTAACACCTTCATTGGGTGTGCACCTCCATACCTTTGCTTGCAAGCCTTTTCTTACATTCATTTGTTCATTCATTAATGCATGCATTCATTCATCATGTTACTCCTTCATTATCTTTCACTTTACGTTTCTTATTACTTTCGTTTCATTCATTAGTCATAACACGTAAGGTCACGAAATGATAAACACGTATCGAAACAAGGAACATCGATATTTACAAGTCATCAGTCATTACCATCGTATAGGGTTGCATCATACTTAACATACATATGAAGAAGATGAACATACATCGGTACAAGGAGCACCGACATTTACAAGTCATCAGTCATTACCATCATATAGGGCCTCATCATACTTAACATACAAACATCATGCATAATTATGCAACACTATCATCATCATGCCTAACATAACTCTAAGGCCAAGAAATACTGATGAACTGTAACAAATGCGGATGAACTGTAGCAAATGCGGGTGAACAAATGCCTTGTCCGCATTTCATTGGCTATCCGCATTAGTTAATGCGGATGAGTAAATGCCTTAGCCGCATTTCTTTATCTGTCCGCATTAGTTAATGCGGCTGAGTAAATGGACCTGCA
>BJCO01029942.1:0-12353 GCA_018326465.1 Flaveria floridana
CAGGAGTGATAATGGGACAAAATTTAAAAATGAAGATATGAGTTCTTTTTGTACAACCAAAGGCATAGCTCATCAATTTAGTGCAGCTAGAACTTCTGAACAAAATAGGGTAGCTGAAAGGCGAAATAGAACACTAATTGAAGCAGCACGAACCATGCTAGCAGATGCTACACTGCCAATCACCTTTTGGGTAGAAGCAGTTAACACATCGTGCTTTGTACAAAATAGAACTCTGATTGTCAAAGAAAGTAATAAGACACCTTATGAACTTATATTTCAAAGAAAACCATTTATTGGATTTTTCAAGTCATTTGGTTGTCCTGTCTCGATATTAAACACCCGAGACCATTTGGGAAAGTTTTCATCAAAGTCCAATGAAGGATTCTTTGTAGGTTATTCTTCTGTCTCAAAGGCTTAAAGAGTGTTTAATCCTAGATTAAACATAATTGATTAAGCAACAAATGTTCAATTCAAGGAACATTCATTTCCCAAATCAATCAATGGTCCTGACTGGTTGTTTAATATTGACTCATTCATAAAATCTTTTGATCAATTCCACATTTCTGATACAGGAAACCTACAATCAGCTGCACCATCATCATTAGTAGAAAGAAGGAATGACTTTCCAATGATTCCTCCAACATCTACTGATCAACTTAATGAAGAGGTTCCACTACAAGCTTATCCCGTCAGACAAGCAGTTCAAAATCAAAGTGTTTCAATTGAGGATGGTCCCAGCATAATTCCTTCTCCCTCAGAAAAACCCTCCATTGAAGTCAGAAATCAAGATGAAGTTAGAACTTAAAATCATGTCATCACTCAAGTTGACAATGAAAGAACTTCAAATGATGGAAGTAATCAAAGTCCTGCTGATACTGAAGCAGGAACTGGAACACAATCTGATTACTTTCACAGCTCCCCAACAGTACAAGATGAAGTTGTCTCACACCAAGATGATTTGAATGTCTCCAATCTTGATGTAACCATTGCTGGTGACTCAATTCCAACCACCAGAATACACAAGAATCATCCAGTAGACAACATCATTGGTGAACTTAATGAACGAGTGACAAGAAGCAAGTGAAGCATAGCAAACATCTACTTGTTCTCTTGTTTTCTGTGTCAAACAGTATCCAAGATTATCAAAGAGGCTCTTCAAGACAACAGTTGGATTGAAGCAATGCAGGAAGAGTTGTTACAATTCAAGAAACAAGAAGTACAGCAGTTGGTAGATCTTCCCGAAGGACAATACCCTATCCGTACCAGGTGGCTATACAGGAATAAAACTGATGATAGGGGAATCGTCATTAGAAACAAAGCAAGACTAGTAGCTCAGGGGTACACACAAGAAGAAGGTATCGTCTATGATGAAGTATTTGCCCCTGTATCCAGGCTAGAAGCCACAAGAATCTTTCTTGCATATTCAACATCCATGAAATTCACTGTGTATCAAATGGATGTGAAATGTGCATTTCTGTATGGAAAGATTGCTGAACAGGTCTATGTGAGTCAACCTCTTGGATCTGAAGACCCAGATTTTCCTCACAGGGTGTACAAGCTGGACAAAGCCTTGTACGGTCTTCATCAAGATCCAAGGAAGTGGTATGAGAACCTATCATCCTTCCTTCTTGAAAATGGGTATGAAAGAGGGAATATTGATCATACGCTCTTCAGAAAAAGAAAAGGAAAAGACATGTTGCTTGTTCAGATATATGTGGATGATATCATCTTTGGCTCAACAAACAAGACACTCTACAAGGACTTTGAAAATCTCATGCATTCAAAATTTCAAATTAGTGCTATGGGAGAACTCACATTCTTTCTAGGAGTACAAGTCCAATAGACAAAAGAAGAAATCTTCATCAATCAATCAAAATATGTGGAAACAATGCTGAAGAAGTTCAAGTTTGCTCATTGTCAGTCTATCAGAACTCCTGTTGATACTAAAGCGAAGATTGGTCCTAATCCTAAAGGCAAATCAGTGGATCAGACTCACTATCATTCTATGATAGGTTCACTTATGTATCTAACAGCCAGTAGGCCTGACATTATGTTTGGTGTTTGTGTGTGTGCCAGATATCAAGCAGATCCTAAGGAATCCCATGTCAATGCAGTCAAGAGGATATTCAGATATCTTAAGGGCAAGCCTGCTCTTGGATTATGGTATCCAAAGGAAGGTGATTTCAATCTCTATGCATACACTGATAATGATTATGGGGGATGCGATTTCAACAGAAAGTCCACTTCTGGCGGTTGTCAATTTCTTGGTCCCAGACTGGTCTCCTGGCAGTGCAAAAGGCAGACAGATGTATCTGTCTCCACAGCAAAAGCTAAGTATATAGTAGCATCTGCTTGCTGTTCTCAAGTACTCTGGATTCAATACCAGATGCTTGACTATGGTTTTAACTTTCTGCACACTCCAATTCATATTGACAACACAGCAGCTATGTTCATAACAAATAATCCTGTTCAACACTCAAAAACTAAACATATTGAAATTAGATATCACTTTTTGAGAGATTGTGCTGAAAAGAGATTAATCAAATTGATACAGGTTCACACTGATAATCAATCAGCTGATTTATTCACTAAGGCATTTGATCCAACCAGATTTGAATTCTTAGTACAATCAATTGGCATGATTAATCTTGAGTAAAATGAAAATAAAGAAAAACATTCTAATATTTCATAAAAAATTATCAAAAAGAAATCAACAAAAGAAGTATATAGTTTATCTAATAGGAAATGACATAACTACAGTCGTTATATCATTCATTGTGCTTATTTATAAATCTTAAATGACTGACATGACTTATCTGATATGTGGGTAGGCTCAACTTGGAAAATAAACCACATGCAGTGATGAACTAAAGATTATATTCAACTATGATGTTGTCATCTCATTGTATGTGTAAGTTTTGGCTTATCCAATTGTTGGACCCTGGAAGGATCATACATGCCAATTCAAGTAGTGGATGGTTGTTCTGCCGGAAATCTCCCCAAGTCCAAGAACCAATACGGATGAAGAAGAATCTGCATCAACAATATGAAGACAAGTGTCGGCTATCCGCATTTCATTATACGGATGACCAAGAACAAATGCTGACAAGTATTTGTTCATCCGCATTAACAAATGCGGACAGCTAAACAAATGTTGACAACGCTTTTGTTCATCCGCATTAACTAATGCGGATGCTCAGCAACAAATGCGCTAAGTGTTTGTTCATCCGCATATGTCAATGCTGATAACCAAACACTAATGCGATAGAAGAAAGCATAAATGCTGATGAAGCCAACTCATCCGTATTAGTCAATGTGGAAGATCAACTACAAATGCGCATGAAGACTTTGTAATTAGATTATTCTATAATAGTTGTAAGGGTAGTTTAGTATTTTTGTATAGGCTCTAAGTCAGCCTATAAATATAATAGAAACCTCGTACGTGAGGTAACTTTTATAATTTCGGAATAGACAATCAGAAGATACTTTGTTTCATCCTATGTTAGGTGTCTTGTTACTGTAGATTGCTCAAACCCTAGCATTTATTGTGACAATTCAACTAATCAATACAAAAGTGCATTTATGAGTATTTCATGTATTCAATGTTCATTGATTGTTTGATTCCTCACTACAATAATTGACTCAATCATCATATTCGGTCCTTGTTGATTCATATCAAAAGAGAAATCATTCTCAAACCCCAGTCACACACACCAATTGCTTAACTCGTCTCTAAGCTTTTGGTGTGTACATTCAACTGATAATGGATTCAATTGCTGAATTTTGTAAAACAAAGACTCACTAGATGTATCAAAGTCATGAGCATCATTAGATATGGTAAAAATATTAACCAAGATTTCAAATATGATAAAACATATCTTTGTTTTGCACAAGAAATAAAGATCAATTGACAATTTTATATTATATCCGACTCATTATTCTATGTTACTCTTGAAAAAATATCTATGAACAATAGAATAACTTCACTACTCACTTATTTGTTAGTAATCACAGCAAATGAATTTAAAGAGATGTAATTTAAATGGTTTAGAAAAACAAATATCTTACAATCCAAGTTAAACAACCATAGCTCAAAAGCAATATACCACACTTAGTCAATATGCCCTTTTCCAATGTCAAATATTCATTCTCAATAACTCTCTTAGCCTACAATTACATGGTCTTATTATGATTATGAGAACTATAATATTACAACACTAACAAAATTTTGAGAAAAATACATAAATCGTCCTAATGGTTTGACCAGATAATTTTATGTAGTCATTGCAAGTTGGTCCTCCAATTTCTAAAATTTGCAAAGTTAACCCAAACTTTTATGTGAGCATTGCACTTTTGGTCTTATTATTTAAATTTAAAAGTTAGTCTAAACTTTATAAAGTGCATAAAAAACTAAATAAACTTAATTTAAAAGGGCCAAATTTGCAATTAGTGCATAAAAGTTTGGACTAACTTTGTAATCTCTAAAGTTCGGGAACCAAACATGCAATCTGAGTAAAACATAAGGACCATTTATGCAATCTTCCCTTAAATTTTTGATAAAACAATTTGGGACGTTGTATGCGTCACAGTTGGATTTAGGTTGGATTTAGGTTACTTTTAACTTGTTTGTGTTGTTTCCTTTTAGATAAGTTCTTTTGATTTCATCCATTTGAAATAAAACACAACCCAATTTAACCCATTAAATTAGCAGTTGTAAAAAATGAACTAATCCATCATACTCAATGTATTCTGTACGAGATACAAAAGGTAAGCAATTTCAACATGTTCAATAGCTATGAGGTTACTTAATAAATGAATTATATATTTAAAGATTTGACAAACTGGGTCACTGAGTTAGAAAGAAGATTAGTAATGCAAAGAACTTACACCAGCAAATGAACGTAAACTTTAACTATCAAGACCCGGTACCACGAATGCACCAAAATGGTCATCAATTACTTTATTAGTTAATTTAATAATCCTTAAGGATGTGTCATATTTGTACAACATTCATCGATGCCAAAAAAGTAGCCATTAAATTAAAATAGTAGGAATTTAGAATATGCTAATTATAGTAGGAAAATTTCCTATAACAAAAAATAAATTCTAATATAGTAGCAGGTCTATCAGGCTACCGACGTATCCTATAGTCCAAACTCAAGAAATAGAATATGACACAACAAATGGAGAGGTTATCCTCAAAGTCAAACCCTACAGATTTAATAACAACATATAAAATCATCGAACCATAGGGAATGTCAAAATCACCTTTGTTCTCAATATCTGTAGCTTTGTTCTAGAAACCACAATCATAGGTAGGTTAGAACGGAAGAAAAATGTTCTCGAGAAGCCCTCTTTCTGTTGACATCTCTTTCTCTTTCTCTCTCTATATGCATTTCTTCCTCCTATTGAAGAAAGTGGAAGATGGTTAGATGGGTGCTAGAAGCTACATGTTTAGTGCCCAAATTAAGATCTCTTAAGTGCAACTTTATTTGTTGACCAACAGGATTAATATAAATTATAACTAGGTTAGTACCAGTTTACCACACAGCTCATGGAAAAAGTAACAGGTTCTTAGGAACTTTGTGAAACAATTTAATTATAAAAAAATGTAGTACATTACTTGGGGACAGAGAATAATAAAAACACAATTAATTTTCTAAATATTTCTTTATATACAACACTAGACTAAAGATCCGTGTAACATACGCGTTCAATCCAAAAATATTATTGTTGTTTAAAAAGGCTCGTAAGTTGTAATTTTGTTGTTAACACTTTGTATGCCGATTTTTATGTATAATTTTTAAAACATTAGCCACATCTAATATTAGTAGGTTTTCTCTATTAATACTTTTAAGTATAAATATTTTGTAATATGGAATGAAATAAACTTATAAATAAAAAGTTTAAGTAATAAACAAATTACATTAAGCATGAAAAACAATACTTCAAATTAATAACCATCCGAAACATCTTTGTATACAACATATGATGTTTTGTTGGTAACTTTTCTATCATTATCTAATATTAATTGTTTTATTCATTGTGTACTTTTAATTCCAGATAATGCAATATAAAGCTACTCATGCATGTACAATATCTGTTTAAAAACAAACTAACTTTACATAGCGATTGTCCTTAGCTTTTATTTATTGTAATTGCAAAACACACTAATAACACAAACTCTCTTCACTAAAATTTAAAAGGAATTCTTTTTGTTTGAACTTGTCAAAGTTAACCATTAAATAAGTGCAATTCCAATATTACTTCTAGATATGATTTTAGTTTCTAAAATACGATTACACAAAGCTATTACTTGTATTCTTGTTCCATTGCACAAACAACCTTTTTATCAATGTTTCTTAACAACATCACTAGAACACCAATTTTTAATATTAACTTATGGTTTGGGTGACAAGATACTTTAAGTGCACCTAGATTATCAGAACTAAGATATGTCTTTTTATCTCCAGGAAACATGGATGAAAAATCACTTATTTCTTGAAAAATTTCAATTGTCGATGCAAGTATAGCTCTTTCTTGAAAAAACAAATCAAGTATTGACATTTTGAAGAATAAAAGGGAAAGGCAATTAAACAGGCTATAGGATCTAATGAATCGGCAATAAGAAGATCGTCTTGTATATCAATTAGGGCTTTCCATCATTCGATCCACCTACGTTTCCTTCTCCTATATCCAGAAGCTATTTTGCAAATATCTTTGTTTATTCCATATTAGATTCTTCACTTGCAACTGTTAATCTTATGTTTTTTTTAGTCTAAGTACCTTATAGTTTCCCTAAATGTACGAGGAACATAAGAAGGCATTAACCATGTCATGTCTAGTTCCATTAGGAATAACATGGGGAATTTTTCTAAAAGCTCCCTAAAAAAATTTTCTCTTTAAATGGTAAATCTGAGTTGTTTCAATTATCACATATGAGTATAACTTTAAAAGTTCTATCCAATGCTTCAAATGCATGCTTATGAATCATAGGCGCTTCATCCCAAATAATGAATGTTGTTTTTTTAATAAACATTATTAAATCGAGTTATAGACTAACAAGACTTTTGTAGTTGATCGGTAGATGATAAATGCGGAATCTAAGTCAACAGTCTTACTTTTCAAACACAAATACTTTGAGTAATAGTAAAGACACAAGATATTCTTTCAAAGTATTTATTTTATTTATCTTTTTCGGGTACAAAGAGTAACAGTTAGAAGATAACAAGTGGGCTAACAAGCTAACCTTAAAATTATACCAGTGAGTGGTATTTATACTAAGAAAGGCAAACACAAATAATACATCACTTTGCATCTATCATAATTTAGGAAAAAATATATACAATATAGACAGATGATCAGCACATAAGAACTCAACATCATCAGTACTATGGTATCTCCAAAAGGTATAACATAGCATCCGCTAATGTAATTCGGTACAGATAGACTTGTCTAGTGTAACAGTTGACAACTGCTCATTTAGTTGAGTGCTAATAAGCAGTCAATCAGCACTTCAGCACTTTTAATGCTAAATTGACAGTGGTTTAGCACTTAGTAGAATTTGACAGTTGATAGCTAGTGTTGAATCCTTGAGTTTTCGATAGCTTAATCCTCTTTATATATCAACAAATTCCCCATAGGATGATTATAGCAAAACTTTTTCTTATCTGTCAAGCATCCTTATTAGGAGTAGCTCATACATGTATGCATTTCTATCTCTTGAGGGGTTGTCAAGAGGTAGACTAACTAAGTCCTTCGTGTTGTGACGAGATAGTCTAAAGAGATTATACCTTTGGACTTCAATTTTTCCAAGACTAGAAGGTTAGACATAAGGTGTTGGTTGAGGAAATGTAACTCCAATGGGTGATTGGATCATGAATGCTCAATGGAGTCACATGTAGAACATCTTCTTCTTTTTCTCCACTTGTTTCTGCTTTAGCTTTGTTCCCATTGATTTGTAATTATCTGGCATGCCTTCTTATTATTTGATCAAGATAAACATCTCTTGTAGGTCTTTAGGGTTGAGGCTAGGGACTTCTAACTCGGTCAAAAATAAATAATTGGACTTGTTATTTCTTTTAACGAAGTATCGCCCAGCCTTCAAGTCATATCCCCAGTTGATGATGTTTGCACCTTCACCCTCTGAGTTTTCATCTTGGTTAGATTTTGAGAGTTCTTTATCAGCTTATTTAGAATTGTCCAAATCTCTTCCTATTCTTTCTACGACTATAGTTATGAGCACTTTATCTTGCGATTGATCATACTAACTTTAAGTTGGAGATTTAGTTGCTTGAGGAGCTTGTTGGATTGTTAGAGATACATGCTAAGAAGTTTAAGTATTTTGAATAGTGTGAGAAGATGACCGTGGTTGAGTGTTGGATACAGGATCGATAGATAATATGGCTTCAACAACATCAGATTCTTTCATCTTTTTTCTTTTTTTTGAAGCTTGCTTTGGCTTTTCAAGATGAGACTTGTAAATTCTTATCAGCAAATTCCCTACTTCCTTTGCCTTAGAGTCATCGCTTATGTTTCTTAGCCCTAATCTAGTTAGTTCAACTATCTCAAATATGTTAAAGCAGACTAGTTGATTTCTTCAATAAGATACCCTTCCAGTTGTTGATCTTGTGATAACGTTGTATTTTTCTTTTGATCATATTCCCACACCACTATTGGATCATATGTTGATAGTGGAGTTTCAAGGATTTCTTCATGAGTCTCATCCTTGACTAAGGACAGTACCTTTTAGAGTAGCATATTGGATTTCTAATTTCTTCATCCAAAGATGCTAAGGTACTCAATAATTTGCTCTAAGATATCAAAGGGCAGATCAAGTATTTCATTTTCATGATCATAGTACATGATCTCTTCATTTGCCTTCTTGACTGCAAAATTTCTTCATTTGAGCTACATACCTAGAACCCAAAATTCTATTCCATTGAGTATCTTCTCCTTCACCTCTCAGTCAATCGGCCTTGCCTTTAAGACTCTTCTTTTCATGACTTTCTTTTTACGAAAGACTGATGAAAAGGACTGATCATCGTCAAAGGCAGTGGAGTCAGAGTTAGGAGATGCTGGAGGCTCGTTCAGTAGATGGGAACACTTCTGAATAGTTTTCTTGGTTCTTGTTTGTTGTCTTTCCTATTTCGTTTTAGCTATTTCATACTTTAGGAGCTCAATAGCTGCAACCCTCTTCTTGATGTCTCTGATGTTCAGATCAAGAGTAGACATACTCAGTTGTCATACTTGTTTACTAGAGAAACCATAGTATTTAAAGAACATCTTCATCTATTGCTTATTTATGGTCTCTAATCTGACTCTCTCTACTTGTTTCCATTAAGATTCAGCTCTCTTCATTTAGTAGTTTGCCTAGATGACTTAGATGACACTCTCTTGACAACCTTGGCCTTTGATTTAGATGGAGCTATTGGTTTTCATTCGTTAGATTCTCTAACAAGATTCATTCTTTTTCTTGCAGCTCTAGCTTCTTTTCCACTATTAATTAAGGCTAATATTTTTTCTTATAGAAGATTCTTTAGCTCTTCCAGCATACAACTCTATAAGTTTATTACCAAATTTCTATAGGAACATCTCCATCTTTTAGTGATTAGGAATCTGGCCCTTCTTTCCTGATACTCATTCTCAATAACTAATCTTTAGTAGTCATAGGTCGCTTACCTTTGTCTGAGGTAGAAATTGTAGTAGGTCTGAGTCCTGAAGGTCTAGTAGGTACACCTGATGCCTCACAGCTGACTTGTGATCATCGATAGTTATCTTAACTCTCTTAGTATCATTGGCGACTTTTGGGCCATCTATTTCCACATCCACTTCAAAGCTAATAGGGTTTTAGTTTCAAAATCCTGTTGACCAAATATCATATCAACTAGTTTTTTGAGTTCAAACTCAGGTATCCCCATGTTAAAGTTATAAAGTTGGCTTTATTCTTCTTTAGAGTCACCCCAAGTCTCTACATATCATCTTCTATACTCTTAGTTCCTCTTTTATAAACTATCATTCATCTAATAAACCATCTGCTATAGAAGTTTCTTGTCTTCCTATTTTGGCAGTTACATCGCTAGCTGATTTCTTCAGCTCTTCTATAGCTTCCGATAGCACTCTCAGTAGTGGAGCCTCTTCTTCAGTAGATGCGTTAGGAGTGGCTTCTAGTCCCAACACTAGTTCCCTCTTTAATGATTAATCAATTTCTTCTTTTTGACATAGAGAGATAAGATTTGTGAGATCTTATTAGTGCAACCATCCTTTTCTTCCAAAGTTGAATGTTTTGGTTTAGCCTCCTTATCGTTCTTATGGCATCCATTTTCTCTTCTGAGCTGTCATAACCATATCTATCAAGAAGATCATCCAGCTGGCTTAAGCTTTAGATAGAGGGTCATATTCTTCATTCTATCTTGACGAAAATGAAATTGACTACGAAAGGTTAACAACTTGATCAGCTAGACCTAGAAGAATGTCTTTAGCTTCTTTGGGCTCATCTTCCCCCTTTTTAGTAGCATCATCGGAGGTTCTAGACAACACTAAATGAGTGGAGAAAGGCACATCTAAAGGTTCTTATAGTGCTAAAGAGACCTAGAGGCTAAGGATGCTAGATTGTTAAAGCTTAATGGTTTCTTGTAGGGATTTAACCTTAACTTCTAATCCATTTCCCTGGCTGCTGACGGCTAAAGCACTATTAGTTGAGATTCTAGGGAAGTTACTCTTGAAGCCTAGTTTTGGAGAGTTACGAGTTGGGCTTCCACCTCAAGGACTCTATCTTCTAAAGCCTTTATAAGATAGTTCTCAAACTCAAGAACTTTGGCTCTTTTCATATAACCTTGAAGCCTTGACTTTTCTGCTTGTTAGACATTTTATCTTTGCACAAGCTCAAAGTTATGTGTTGTCAATTCTTGTATCTGTTGTAGACTTCCCTCATCCATAGTTATGGAATATTTAGGACTAGATGAGGTCCTAGGCTAAGCCTCTTCACCCTCATTACCAGATCTGGTTTCTTGAAGCCTTGGATTCGTCTCCTTAAGAAATGATTCCAAGGAGACAATCTCAAGGTGTGTTGCCATGGTTGAGGTCCTAATGATGTTATCTCTGTCCTGCTGATCAATTAATAGATAAGCAGTAGAGACAACCTCTTCCATATTGATCCTTTCTCTCCTAGAATCAATCTCGTCATGTAGAGGATATGGGTCAGATGTCTAAACATACGTGTTAGTCTCCACTGTCTGTAGTGTTTGGGAAGGGGAAGATAGTGGATCATGCTGAATAGTAGTTTGGACATCCTCATCCTGAGTAGTAGACATGTGAATAGAAGTATGATAAGCTGAGTCTAATGGCCTGAGATGTTAACCAAATCCTAATGAGACTTCTTCCTTAAAAGTTGTCTTAATGGTTTGGGTATCCTTTTTAGGTTTCTTAATAGAGTGTCAGGACTCTGGTTGAGGGTTAGTGGGAATGGTATGGGTAAGCCCAAAAGAAGGAAAAGAAACCTTATTCTTTGAGATTTGTTTAGGTGTGGATGACACATTGGCTTATCTGGGACTCAAGTTCCAACATTGCCTTATTTGGTAGAGGTGATTTAGGGGCCTTCATCTTCTCAGTAGATGATACAGGGTTTCGTTTCTTTTGGACACTTAAGAATTTGATGTGGAGGGTGTGAGATTAGAAGTGGAGGGTGTAGCCATGCTGCCACCTTGAGGCTTAGTGACCACAAGCATGTGCAAATAAGGGAGTGACCTTCCCTAAAAATGATTTAGGAGTGGCCTTGAACTTTGAGAAAGTTGCTTTGTTTAAAGTTCCTAAGGAATGTATTTCACCTTCAGTTTTAAGTTTGTTACTCAACTCTTTATTTAAGGCCAGCTGAATAAATCTTGGGTACATTAAAATCTTAATTTTTTAGCAACTTTTACATCTTTACATAGATTTTGAATAATGAAGTTGGAGAAGTTGTAACACTACCATTTTTTGATATGATGTTCCTATTTTATGTACTTCAATGTAAATGTCTTTCATTTCATACACATATGTAATGCAAATGCTTAATGAAATATGATATTTATTTTGATGTTTAATGGTCTTTGTTTATATCATATTGTTATAGTAATTGGTATTACTCATATTTATGAACATTATATATAGGTTTGAGGTTGTTGTAAATAGTTCTGAGTCAATAATGATTCAAAAATGTGTTCAACTTAGTCGGGTGGTTATTCATGCTAATGGACCATACTTATGGACCATACGCACGAATGAACCATACTTATGGACCAGTCGCATGACTGAACCAGGAGACTGGATCAGTCATATGACTGAGACATAAGATTGACTTAGTCGCACGACTGAAC
>BJCO01030964.1:0-24643 GCA_018326465.1 Flaveria floridana
AAAAAGAAAAATAATAATTGATTGGGTCAAGATGGGTTCTCTAAAAATATATAACGGGTCAAGATGGGCTCTTTAAACTTTAATGGGTGATTTTCCTTTTTAAAAGCACATTACTGAAGATACAAGTTCCGGCCATCGAGCATCCCCACATCGGAATAAAACTGAAGTTCGCCAATCGCCATCTCACATCGGTCCCGCCCATCGAGCATCCCCGCATCGGACATCGGTCGGGTCAGGATGGGCTCCCTCTTGTAGCCTGCTGCCCATCGCCATCTGAGATCGAGAGAGGTTTTCAATTTCTGCCCATCTGAACAATCTGAAGTTCGCCATCTCCCCAATCGCCATCTGAGATCGAGAGAGGTTTTCAATTTCTCTCTGTTCAATTTCGATTTCGATTTGTGATGAATATCTATGAGATTTGGTTTTGTTTTCAAGTTCATTTTTGATTTCTCAAAGTCTCAAGCATGAACTTCAGATTGGGGGTTTTGTTATTGTCTTGAAACACCGATTGGGGGGAGACGGTTTGAAATTTTGGTGATTATAGATCAACTTTGTTTAGGATGTAATCTTTCAATGTCGAAATGCAAATGAAATCAGGGTTCTGTTGTTCAAAAAATGAAATTAGGGGCGGTTTCTTGCAGAACACATAATTAACAAGTTAAATAAACGGGTCGTGTTTGGCTTAACATGTTTAACCTGTTTAATTAACCCGTTTAATTTGTAGTTTATATGTTTTCTATTATTTGTGTTGCAAAATTGAGAATTTTGATATTTTAGGATTTGACCCGTACTGACCCGACCCATTCTGACCCGAACCCATCCTGACCCGTTTTTGAACTGAATCCATTCTGACCCGAACCCGTCCTGACCCGAACCCGTCCTGACCCGAAACCATCCTAACCCGCCACCTAACCCGACCCGACCCGGCCATTTTGCCAGGTATAATCTCACACATTTCCCGCCCGACCCCTCTTGCGTAGGCAAATTTGTCATCATCTCTCTACTTCCCACGTCCTTATCGGACATCTGTCTCTTCCGCACGGTCCAAGAGCATCCACAAGAGTTCTGGTTAGAGACTACGGTGTTAGTTTTTAGTTGGTATGTGATAATTTTGATACGAAGATAGGTGGATTATAATCTGAACACATTTGTCAAATAACTCCACTGTTATACTTGTACTCATTTAACATTAGTTAATGGGTTTCTATTGCCATGCCATGTGTTAACCTTCTATTTTATTACAAAATCATATGCTAACGAGAAGTTAAGAGGTTTGATGTTATTTTGTACTTTTAGTTTCAGTTGAATCATAATATTATTTACAAGATTATCATTACGTGTATTGTTGACTCTAATATACAATATTGTCAAAATTATTGTTGATTCGTACGACTCTAACAATACATGATAGTAAATCAATTTCTTAAGTTGATAGACAATTAAAGATTAAATGACACTCATAAAATAACTTTTAAATCTGTCACTAGATATCACTATGCACTAAGATAATTTTAAGATTAAAGTTCCTCAAATAACTAATTTTATATAATATTAAAGTAGCAGATGATTATTCTTTATAAAACAATACAATATTATAATTTAAGTAAACTATTATCCGGTTCTAAATTTTACTTTGACAAAGAAACTTCTAAATTTTAAACAAATAATATAAAATAAACTCAAACCAGTTAAACAAGTGTGTTACGCATGCGATCATTCCAAGGAACTTGTAAGGGTAAGGTTGGGCGGTGTCGTCCCGCCTTCACCGTTTGACACACACCTGAATTCACTAATCGGCTCCCTCATTTACTCTCAACATCTCGACTTAATCTACTTTCAATACCTACTAAGCCGTTATTCCCCATCTCTCACACCTCACCTAAAATCCTTACCACCACATCCTTCCTCCTCGTTCCTGCATCAGTATCGCCCATTGTAAAAAACTTAAATATGTAAATAATTGTAAGAAAACCATGTTTTCTATCACAAAAGTTGCATATTTAGTTTTTTAATGCATGCATTGAGGTTGATTGAGGGACTAATCACATTTTATGTAAACCGTGATTTTTTATACATGCGTCATCTATTTGTTTTGATGAAGGAAGAATGACTCGTTAAAAGTCAATCTCGAGCATCACTAAATACCGTTGTGTATTTTTTATAGATGGATACTCTACACAAATACTAGAAGGTGTCGCTCTCATTACAAAGACTCACTAAGAGTCAATCTAGACAGTTCTAGTAAGGAGGAGATGGACTTGTCATGTATCATATTCTCTAATCTCTCTAAAAAGTTTGTAGCATCAACAAAAACATCTTCAAATATGCCCTAGCCCATAGGCAGGTATCTAGTAACACACTCCGCGTTCAAGTCTATCCAAATCTCCTCATGATGAACACACGTGTATCTCTATATTTGTACTAATATATAAAACAAAAACTTGAGACACAATTGTAATTTTATAAAAAATAAAACATCTAATACAACTTTTTAAGCATTACGTAAAGTGTTATGTACAATCATTCCTATTTTGTCTCGTTTAATAAACTTTTTGTAATTAATGTAAATTAACTATTAATGTGAGATTAATTAGTTCACTATATTATATATTATATTATTTATAATACTTAATTAATATTTAAATAATAATTAAATTCATAAATAAGTATTATCTTACTTGAAAACTTAACTATATAATTACTATATACTTTTATAATGATAATGATAATTATAATCTATATCTATATTATTTATACTTTTTATATAAAGCATTTGATGAGGATACACTTATAACTTTACTTATAATTTAAGACACATAATATAACTTTTTAAATAAAATGTACAATTGCTATATATAATAATTATTAATTTCATATTTAATATATTTTTCCTAGTTAATACATTATTTAATATATTTATCGAGTATTGTCTTATTTATAATATTTTAAATATATAAAAATATATACATTTATTATTTATATTTTATAACTTGATACTATTTGATTTAACTTTCAACGTTTAAGACAGGTTGAAAAAGAGCTTTGATAACACCCGACACATAAATATATATAACAAATAAAAAAAACTATAAGTAGTGAAGGTGTATATTTTTTTAATGTTACCATAATAGTTTACTTTTTCTCCAAACTAATAATATACCTAGTTTGTTGTTTTACAATTTTACAATTAAGCCTTTAAGGATTTTTTAAAACTAACCACATAATTTCACGAGGTTAGTAAAGGTTTAAAGCTAGTATAACAATAATTTGGTTAGGCTATACAAACACATTCTATTACTTGTTATGCTACCTCTTAAAAAAACAATTTTAAAATTTTTATGTTTTACCCTAGAAAAAAAGTTTTTTTTTAAAAATAAGTTTCAAAAATATTTTTTATATAACGATATAAAAACATATTTAAAAATAAAAAATTCTATTAAAATTTGAATATAACAACTACTAAAGTAACATTAAAACACTTTAAAAATATATTTTAGAATTGGAAATATGTCTAATCGAAATTCAACTGATTTTATTTGGTTCGGTTATCCGATTAAACCTGTTAAACCGTTTATTATTCAGAGTGTATACGGATATCCGAACCAAATAAGCAAGATTTTGTGTAACAGACTAACCGTTAACCGAATCAAAAACCAAATTTACGATTTAATTCGAGCTTTTACTGTTACAAATATGATTCGGTCTTCTATTATTTTCATTTTCATATTTTTTGAACGCTCGTAACCACTACAAATAAAAATTATAAAAGACAAAACATATAAAGACTAAAATAAATAATAGATAGATAAAACTTATTATATTTAATTTAACATATTAAGAAATGATATAATAAATAAAAAAAACATAAAGTTAAAAATAAATATTTTTTTATAAGCTACAACAAGTAAAAGTATTTTAGAGTGTATAAAATCACCCTAATAATTTACCCTTTGCTGGCAGAAAGAAACAAGTATTGAATTCATCCGATGATGCGCCAGAGTGTATAACCAAACACATCTCCTTTAGCCCCCACTTCCGATCTACCTCAACAATGCAACTTCATCTCCTCTCTTAGGGTTTCAAATCTCCATTCAACAGCACTGATTCACAAGCTCAAACTCATTCCACCACTGAATCAACATCACACATGCTTCCAATTCGATTAATGCTCTGAACAAATATGGATCCAAAGCCTCCCCTCCGATCGGGAAGGTCCACCGTCAATCGACAGAATTCATCCACTTCATCATTGCTATCGAAAACACTCTCAGATGCAAGCACACAAAGTCTATCTTCAATCCTCAACAATCCTCATGTCTCCGATGGCTCATGGGCTGGCTGGTGGTCATCTTCTTCAACTGCTGTACAAATCCCTGAATTTGCTCCTCCTTCCGCTAACAAAACCCCTGGGGTGGAAATCACTCGATCTGATTTCGCATCGTATGTGTCTTCGATCTCCGATCATTATAGCCGATTTGAAGACATCAGGAACCATTCGAACAAGGAGAACAGAGATGATGAGGAGGGTGATGATGATGAGGCTGATCGCCGTGAGAGGGCTGGGGAAGCTCTAGTGGCGTGTTTGCGTGAAGTTCCCGCATTGTATTTCAAGGAGGATTTTGCGCTTGAAGATGGAGCAACTTTTAGGGCTGCATCTACGTTTTCTACAGTCGCTGAGAATACGGTGTTGCAGGAGAAGTTGTCGCAGTATCTGGATGTGGTGGAGCTTCATTTGGTGAAGGAGATCTCGCTGCGTTCGAATTCGTTTTTTGAGGCGCAGAGTCAGTTAGAGGATTTGAATCTGAAGATTGTTGAAGGGTGTAGTCGGATCCGGGAGTTGAAGGAGACGATTAGGCTTTTGGATGTGGATTTAGTGGATTCTGCTCGTCAAATTCAGGATTTGAATCTTACTCGGAGTAATTTATTGGCATTGCAGGAGAAGCTTAGGCTTATATTATACGTTAATCAGTCTCTTGCTGCTCTTAAGTTGGTACTCACCCTTTTCTTCTTCTGTTGCTGCCTTGCTGTGTGTGTCAATTTGGAAACCCTTGTTGCTTTACTGTGTTTTAACCCATTGGATTGAACCACATTTTCGTTGACAAGCATTTGACAATTGTGATTGTTTTTTAAAATACTTAATGATTTATGGTGTCATGTCGTCATGCTTAAGCTAAATTATGAGTTCTAATGCCTCTAATTGCATCTAAATTATAGTACAAATATATGTTAACTAGAACCAGGAAACGCAAGAGAACCTAAACATCACTGGCTTGTGGCTGTGAACTTGCTTCAATGATCTTTTGGTAGTTTGATTATCTGATCAAATAATGAGATCTAACAAGCACAAGGATGAGGGACCATATGTAACACACTCGGTGAGTGACTATGAATGTTTAGGTAAAGTTATGAATATATGAAGTCAGAAGAATATGATTTGGAGAAGTTATTTTAAGAAAACTAATTATTGATATAACCATAGTATTATCTACCTTTCCCAAAAATAAACAAGTGACTATCTGATTGTTGGATTGACTTGAAGAAACTGAAGATAGACCACAAAAAGATGTTGGCAAATGAAAAGGAGACCTACAATTAGTAGACTAACTATGTCAAAAGATAAAGAATGTAGATTTGTTAATATATTGCATGATCATGAATGTAACTTACCCTGAACAGTTTCCTGTTTCCACAATGTTCTTGAAGTTTGGTATAAAATTACAGCCCCCACAAAAATCATGCTTTAACATTATGTCTTTTTAATATCCTGCTCATGTTTTTATGGTACCAAGTCTTTTGGTGACAAATGATTATTAGAAAAGGTTTTATCTAGGTCATTAATTATTGATATCAAGGATGCTTGGTTTGGTGGCAACTTAAAAAGCAAGTGGAATCGGTTGTGTAGAGACACTTGACTGCTAAATTCATGTCTTTCTTGCCTTCTATTTTAACACTCATCAAAAAATTGATGCTTGAGCCTATGATGTAACTTTAATCCTCTTGTTGATCTGTTCTATAGCTTGTCGCATCTGCTGATTGTGCTGGAGCTTTAGATGTCATCGATGATTTGAAGCATTTTCTGGTACATGAATACAATACCTTCTTACACCACATCCTTATTATTAGTTGTAGTTGATTTTTATGAATGAATGCTATGCTCATGTTATAAACTTATAGGTGCAACATTCATGTTATAACTTGACACTTCAAGAAGTTTACTTGTAGTTATTTGTAAACTATATGTTTTAAAATAATTAGTGACTGGGAATGCTTCTAATCATCAGAACTAAATGGACTAGAAATAGCCTGTCTTATCCATTCTTAATGTTATTACTTACCAAAAGAGATTGAATTTAAAGTCCTGGTTGAAGGCATGCCCATGCTGCAATAGTTAAGGTAAACTGCTATACTTGTCTAAAGATTTAACATGAAGAAAAAAAGAAGAAATTGCACTTAGTTTTAGTAAATGTAGATAAGGTTAGTGTGGATATATACTTAAAGCAAATTAATGCTCAAATATTATTTGATTAATAATAATCCACTAAGTGATGGTGCAGTAACATGCATAGACTAGACCAGCTAATACAGTGTAGGGTGCACAGCAATACAACTTTGACATATATTTTGTAATGTTAATGATTTTTTCTATTTCTAAAAGGGGTATTCTAATGTAGCCTTAAAGCAGTCATATGATGATTCATAATATTTGCTTAGTTGTTTGGCATGGTATGTGCCTATGTGGCTTAAATTCTACATACCAACCAACTAGGCGGCTACAATCCACATTGCCAACTTGCCATAAATAATCAATCATATACCAGCAAGTTACAAAGTTACATTATACTAGTATGAACTGAAGGTAAAAAACCATTTACTGGTCACTGAGATTTCACAATTCCAATGCCATGGTTCTAATTTCATCTATTTTCTTGCTATAGTTTGCAACCATTAGCATTTAACTAACCCGTTAACCATATGCCAAGCTACTCTTGGGAATAAAATGAGTTTCTTCCATGTTAATTGTGGATTTGTAGTATATAACTGAACGGCCTACATTGTTTTTAGATTCATTTTTTATCTTATATATCTCAACCTTTTTGATTATAGGATGGCAATCAACTTACTGGGCTACATTGTTTTCGCCACCTCGAGGATCATGTAACTGCTGCAATAGATTCTGTAAATAGGTTAGTGTATATATTGGCTTTGATATATGTTTTTGTTCGTATATGAGAAAAGTGCTATGAATCTTTTGAGGTAGTTTATAATTCACATCTGTATATGAGTTAAGTTTACTATTACATATGCTCTGGACTGCCATGAATATATCTGTATGAAATACTGTTAATTTATTTTCAATGTGATTATCTTCTAGCTCAAGGTCCTGTGGAAAAACAGCCAATATGATATGTATCATGAATATATCTAGGCATTTTGATGTATATAGCTTTCTTTGTTGTTACTAATAGTTTCTATACTTGCAGTATTCTTTCAGCAGAGTTTTTGCGTGTATCTATCAAAGATGCTGGAGATAAAGATGTGGCTATATTATCTAAAGCAAAAGCAAGGATAGCCTCACCAGAAAATGGAGAAGATAATGAAGTACAATTTTTTTTTGTGATAGTTATGTTTATCGCTGATGATATATGCAGATGTGAGACTAACCGCGTTAATTATGTGATACAGGTATACTTGCAACCAGAAGATACCTCTAGTTTCCATGATCGGCTTTTACCTCTAATTATAGGCTTACTTAGAACCGTGAGTACCTTTTATATATATTTGGTATATTTGAGATTAATGGAAAGTAATCGATGGCAATTTGCTCGTGACATATTGAATAATGTTTTACCTTTGCAATTATATCATAGAAAACAAACACCAGAGAATATCTGAGAAAACTAGGGTCTAATTTCCTTAATTAATTCCTATCATCTTGCTATTGTAGTATTTCAAAATTCAAATTGTTATGATCCGTAATTTATGTAAGAAGATTGAATTGTTACTTTACATTCGTTTGTTCTCAAAGATTATGAATTTATGATATTCTATTTTGGATGATGTATTATCTAGCCAGCTTTCCAGATACCATAGCAAGCATTAAACTTTGCAAAATTAATAATTTTAGTGACATTGGGATTGTCTCATACTCTCATGTAATCTTGGTGATTTCAGGCAAAACTTCCAACTGTGTTAAGAGTATATCGTGATACACTTACATCTGATATGAAAACTGTTATCAAGTCAGTTGTTGCAGAGCTGCTTCCAGTTCTTCTTGCCAGACCTTTGGACTCTGATTTCAAGTCAGGCGATCGAATTGCTGATGCAGATGGTACACTTGAAATCTTTATGCTCAAAATTATTCCTTTTATGTATCCAAACAAAGTATACAATTCGAAGTGGACCTTTTGAAACACTAATTCTTTACATGTGTACAAAATAAATGAAATTTTTTCACACAAATATATGAAGTGACTTTTTTACTCAACACCAAAATAGAAAAGGCCAAATAAAAAAAACCATGGAATTTTCTTAAACATAAACTATTACGTGTTGGTGCAGGTGGAGGCTCTTCACTCGCAAGTAAGTTAAGAAGCCTGTCTTCTGAAAGCTTTGTTCAACTTCTTGGGACAATCTTTAAGATTGTACAGGTAATGTATATGCTTTATTGATTTCTTCTGTGTGTTCATACTTTAATTCAAAATTAGTTGGAAATGTTAAACTAAGCAGCTAGTTAAAATTAGTTCTTGTAGCAATGATGATGACATAAAATTATAAGATTGCAAAGAGGCATGTAGAAGGTATATATCATGACAACAAGCAATAATTTTTAAAGGATCTAAGTTAAAAAGTGTGTCACGCCCTAGTGCGAGTTATTGGCGCTTTTGCGTACATGAGATGATGGGTGTACATGAGATGTGTGCCTCGGATGAGGCACCAGATGATAGCTTCAACAACTATTGTACATGGGCAAAATTTGTGCTTCTTTAAATTCTACATATAACTTTTAGATTTTTAGGCTTTACATAGAGGTTATCTATATATTAAGTCGTATATAGAGGTTTACTATCTACATTTTGGGTTTCAAGGATTAACATTAATACATTCTAGTGAATATCATCTAAAGTTAAATTAGAAAAAAAAAATTAATACCCATCACCTCGTGTATGTGATGTGTGCGCCTTCGTCTTGGCTCCGAGGAACCTAGCGCCTTCGCCTTGGCTCCAAGAACCTAGCGCCTGGGTGTGGCTTGTGCTTTTAAAACCAAGAAAAGGATCAAGTTTGCCAAGTCTCCTAAGTGGTTATTTTTTATATTATTTTCCTTCTCACTAGAATGGTTTTGTTTGCATATTGATTCCCCTCCCCCTTTCATTTGTCAGATATAATTTCACACACTTTTGTTGAATTATTCATACAAATTGACTTTTAAACATACAGTTTTATTATTGGCATCAGATGCTTGTGTGAAAGATGATGTTATGAAATATAGTGCATTTTTGTTTTCACACAAAATTAATGTTCGCTTCTGCATCCACATTTATGAACTACTTGCATGCTATGTTTAGTGTTATTATATTCAGGCCTAAATTTGGGTATCAATATAATGTAGTTTGTGATTTGAGATTTTCCATTTAGTGGTATTATATTCAGCCCTAAATTAGTGTATCAATAAAATGTAACTTGATTTATTTCTACTAGTGAATGCAGGCACACTTACTTCGAGCTGCTGAAGTTAAAAAAGCCATTGAGTGGATAATGTCGAATCTTGATGGTCACTATGCTGCTGATTCAGTTGCTGCTGCAATTGCTCATGGTGCTCTGACTGCAGAAATGGCTTCAGCTGCTGATGGTCAATCTGGATCCTTTCCTCTTTCATCTCAAAAAAACCTTATCAAGGGTTCTCCTGCCACCAGTTCATCAAATTTATCAAAAAACTTCAGGTGCTCTGTTTTCCATTCAGCACAACCCAAACACATTCTGGCCAGTTCCCGGCCCACCCAACCTTAAATGTGTTTTCTTTGACAGAGCTGATGTATTGAGAGAAAACACAGAAGCAGTGTTTGCTGCTTGTGATGCGGCTCATGGAAGATGGGCAAAGCTGCTTGGTGTTCGTGCTCTTCTCCATCCAAGGCTGAGGCTACAAGATTTTCTAAATATATATAACGTGTCTCAAGAATTTGTAACTGCAACAGAGAAGGTACCGTTATTGGTTAAAGTTCCATATTTGTAAATTGAAAGATTCATTTTTTAACTATATGTGCTTATAGTGTGAATTTATGCTAACATAAGCAGATTGGTGGAAGATTGGGATATAGCATTCGTGGAACATTACAGTCTCAAGCCAAAGCTTTTGTTGATTTCCAGCATGAATCTCGGGTAGTTATTGGTTTTTGTGATTGATTAACTTGCTGATATGTATAGTTTAATGGTTATGAATTATGAACCACTTGTTTTAATACTGTTGTAGATGACAAAACTGAAGGCAGTGCTTGATCAAGAAACATGGGTTGAAGTTGATGTTCCTGTTGAATTCCAGGCTATTGTAGATTCGCTTTTCAGCTTGGAGTCTGACTCAGACGATGACCATTCTAAAAGCATTGCTAATAGCTATAATGAAATGGTTGCCAGCAGTGCTGAACAGCGATCTCAGCCTGTTGATGAAATCACAGATAACAACATTAAAACAAAGAATGGACATGGAAAATCTTCTGCTCATTTAATTTCCTTTAGAGGTGTTGGGTATCACATGGTAAACTGGTTAGTAGTCTTCTAATGTGTTTCACCAATTTATGGATCTTCAGTTGGTGTTTGGCTACTTGTTGCACCATGTTCTGCATTGATATATTCACTTGTGTGAATTTGGCCTGAGATTTTTTTGATAATTACAACCTTTTTGTTTGTCAGTGGCTTAATCTTGCTGAAGATGTTATCAGAGTACATTGATATGAATACTGTTTTGCCATCACTCTCCTCTGAGGTTATTCACCGTGTACTTGAAATGTTGAAATTTTTCAACACAAGGGCATGCCAGCTTGTTCTTGGTGCTGGTGCCATGCAGGTAACTTTATTGTTACAGTGACATAGTGGTAAATTATAAAATTCTTTAATACACTACCTACTTGTGATGAGAAGTTTACCCACTTAAACTCTTCTTTTTGAATCACATCATTTGTTGTAGGTCTTAAGTTAAATACTGTTTAATTGGCACTGCAGGTCTCTGGTTTAAAGTCTATTACATCCAAACATTTGGCACTGACAAGTCAGGTTGTCAGCTTTGTGCATGCTATTATCCCTGGTAGGTGCATGATTCAAAGCTGTTATTTTGCAGAAAAATATTATTCAGTGGGATTATCCATGCTTTAGTTTTTATAATAACCTTTTCATATGTATGTATCTAAGAAATTAGGAGGATTCTTTTCCTGAAAGTACCGGAGTCGCGAAAAGGATTGCTGTTATCAGAAATCGAACGAGTATCACAGGTAGTTTTTATGATCATATGTACATGGCATGAGCGCTAATTATTTAATTTACCATTTAGTTTATCATGGATTTATCTTTGGAAATGAACTTAGGATTATAAAGTGCATCGAGATGAAATACATACAAAACTGGTGCAAATAATGAGGGAGAGGTTGTTAGTCCATCTTCGTGGGTTGCCACAAATTATCGAAACATGGAACCGAGTAGACGAAACTGACGCACAACCTAGTCAGTTTGCTCGATCACTCACAAAGGTAAGTAAGCAACTGTAAATGTACATTTATTTGTTCCTTATTACCTTCTATATGTGTTTCAGCTGCTACATGTAGTTATTGTCTTGCTTTGCATGTATTATGTTTTTGTTAAAACGAGTTTTGTGTTCATTTCTTTCCAGGAAGTTGGATATCTTCAACGTGTGCTTTCTCGGACTTTGCATGAGGCAGATGTTCAAGAAATATTCAAGTGAGCCTTTAGACAAAATATAATTAGGATCTTCAAGTTAAATAAGACTTCTAATGCGGAGGTCTATTTATGGCTGAAGGCCTGTGTTTCATTGTTTTATGGATTTTGATCATATAATATTTATCCATTTAATAACCACATGATTTGTACTAATGTTCATCTATAATTGTGATTACATCGGATGTATCTCTTTTGCAGAGAAGTGACCATCATCTTTGACATACAAATCTCTGATGCATTTTCACAAGTGGATATTAGCACTCCACAAGCAAAAGCCAGGTTCTTAAAAAATTTATGCATGATGGTTACTGCGCACAAGCATCTCTTATCACCTCTTTTTGTAGATCATTGTACTTCAATATTCTAAAATTAACCCATGCAATTATTACTAATAAAATTAAGAGAGACTAATTAGTGCTTTTAATGGATTCCCCAAGACAAAAGGTTTCATTAAATGTATCAATGTCATATATTAACTGAACGAGGCACATATATCACAGATTTGATATATATCTTATTATGTTATACTAATGTCTCCAGAGTTTAGAGGTGGCAATCTTCAATCTGTATATCTTATTATGAGTCTATTTGGTTTATTTTTTAAACCAACAGGTCAAAGTTGTTAATTTAAAAAACTTAGCTGAAACTGAAGTACGTCAACAGGTGGCCAAAGTGAATTAAAATGCTTACAACCTTCGCTATATTAAAAAAAAGTATTCTTGAATTCATGTTTATTACGCTAGACCTTTATAAAATCTTTAAAAAAATTGACAAAAAGAGTGTTGGTGGGTCAACCAAATCATACCCAAACATATTTGACCCTCCCTGTTTCACTACCTCCCACCTGTGGTTGAATGCTATTAACTATATTCTATTGTTTACATATCTTATTCCACATTTTTTTTATGTGAATATTTGTGGCAGGCTTAATCGTGACATTCAACACATTCTTGGATGCATTAAATCATTGCCTTCGGCCAAATTAAATAATGAGTCCGGGACCCCCACTGCTGGACAACTTGAGTCCTTGCTCCAAACAATATCTGCTGAACCGGATCAATAGTATACTTGGCAACTTATTTCATTAAACACTCAGAAAGACCTACATATAAGAGAACCATTCTTATCATGCAAATGATTTGAGGTAATAATATCATTACACAATTTTTTTCCTTGGGAGTATGAAAGTAATAATTTCCCACCAATGATTAGAAGAGGTGGCAAAACGGGTGTAAAGTGGGGAATTTTCTCTATCATTTTTATTTTTATTTTTGTATAATTAGTGTGCCAATTGTGATTACAAAAGATATAGTATGTCAACTTTAATATAATGATTTTTAATAAGATTTTTTAAAGGTTTTATGTATAAAAGAATAATTGGCAATTTTTGACCCATTTGACCCGTTTGGTCTAAGATATATTTTATTTTACCCTGTAGAGGTAAAACATGATCCTGCTATTATCGTATTTTGTTTATATATTTTTTGTTGGCATCCCAGGTGCTTCGTTTTGCAATTTTCGATACAAATTTTGTGAGGAGATTGAGATTACTTGGTTGTAGGGCTACGGGATGTAAAATTTAATGGTATAGATGTAACAACAGGTTGGTTTGATTTTGTTGGTGTTTTTTTTCTCAAGAGGCCAGCACAGGTAGTGAATTTGGATTGGCTACAATTATGTATGGATTTGAACAGTACAAGCAAAGAGAATTTTCATGATTTCTCACAAATGAATATGAACGATTCATGTTACCTGTAAACCAGAAATAGTCGTCGTGTTACGGGTAAACCACAAGCAATTGTTAAAGATATGATGGTTCGGTTTGATTAAGTTGTACTCCGTTGCCTGCTTAAGTGCATCACTTCGCTCTCATTTACCTGTAATAGTGATTAGTAGTCGGAACTTCAAATTAAACCTAGCAAAACAAACTAAACACTCAATTTTAGTCTATTGTGGCAGTTATGATAACTAATGGGTTTAGTTTGGGTCATAATGGATTTTCAACGAATTAAAATGGTTATTCTTAATTTCTTTTCAAGCTTGCTAACTTAAATAGATTTAAATTGAATGAGCGGGTAGTCGTGTATCATCCACCAGCATAATCTTTCGTCAGCAAGTGCAAGTGCAAGTGCCCGTCACCGTTAACGCCACTATGGTGCAGACATGACTACGGCCACTGCCTACTGGATGTTGCTATTGTCGAGCCCACAACCACTGCCATTGTTGCAACAACCTGCTGAAAGTCACTCTCTTCGACACCACAGCAGCCACCACCATCGTCGTCATCGCTACCTTCACCACCACCACTTTTGTCGTCACTACCATTGTGGCCACCACCTCAACCTACACCGCCATTGCTATTTACCTTGCCGGCAACACCTTTATTTTTGCCGTCATTGTCTTCACCTTTACCGTCCATGAACCACCACGTCTTTCCATTGTCGCTACTAGCTTGCCATAAAAACAAGTAAAACTGAGTCTGTCTATTTTAACTTGCACATATATATTGGTGAATGGTGATAATATACAAGTTGTGGGATGGGCATGAATCAGTTCGGTTCTATATTAGTTATGCTGATGTTTCATTTATTATATAGATATTAACTATTAAGTTCGGTTTTACTCTGAGGTTTGATAAAAATTATCATTTTTTTTTTCAAAAGATTAAAAATACCAATTTACCTACAAAAGTTTTTAAACTGTTTCAATTTTAATCTAAAAGTTTAATCAGTTCTTTCAACTCGATCCAATACAATGAAACTTTTATACTGATATTGAAACAACTTATATATCTTTTAAATGTATTTGATATTTTTAATATATTAGAGAAAAATTATCACTTTTATCAAATTTTAGGGAGCAAATATGAAATTAACTCTAATATTAATTATCTTTCTAGCTTAATTTTTAACATATGTATAGGAAAAACCAACTTTTAATGCCAACCAAAACATAAGGAGTATGTTCGAGCCGTAGGTTTGGCGGTTCTTTGCTTGGATTTTCTTTTTTATTTGATTTTTAATATTTTAACATAATAAAATTTAAAACGTTACTATTATTTTTTTATGTGATTCTAACTGTACCATTATAACATTCTTATTTTTGTCTACTTGTCAATGTAAATATTACTCAAAACCTAATAGAGTTGAGCATTTGGTTTTTTATGTATTTTTAGTATATATTTTTCTATGTAACTTCAAATACATAACAGAATACTTGCTTTCTTTACGTTTCGAGATATATTTAACACAATTGTTTCTATATTAGACAGCTAGCCCACAACATCTTATTATTCTTTGAAACTTTAGACACACACTTACTACGTTTATTTTAATCTATGTTTCAACTAAAACTATTATAATAAATCCACCGGTCTAATATCAATATTTTTTTTAAACGGTAAAATGTACGACCCTTCTTCGGTGGATAAACGTTATTTTAATTGGGCCCACCTATCCGTGTCTTAGCCGGGACCGCACCCCCAACCCAATCAGAAGGAAAACCATTACTAAAAAGCCCGTAATTCAACTCTAAGCATATTGTTAAAAAAGAGACTTGAACTCATTATTTCCATATATTTACATGTAATGAGTACCTAATATTAATAAGTTATGTTAAGAAACATTGATTTTATATTAATTAATAACTGAGTTATCATAGTTGTGAGGAGAAAGGGTAGTTTAAGGGTTTAAGCGGTGTCGATGAAGGGTGGTGACGGAAGCAGAGAGAGCACCGAGTGTAAACCAGCAGGAACAATGTCGCTTTCGTCTCCCGTAAGCTATTTCGCCATTAATCTATATTTATCTCTAACAGCTGTAGCAACATCTATTATCCATAATCATCCACCCCAAATATCTCCCCAATTTCCATATAAACCACTAAAAGACGCATTCAACCGCACAATTCTTCTCCACTCGATCGGTATCCACTGATCCTCACTCCTCAGGTCCGATTTCATCTGCTATCTTCTTCACTCATGATTGATTACATGTTCCTTTTGCTTATATGAACCAATTCAAAGCTTTGAATTTGTTTATAACGCGTGCGTTACGATAGAAATTAATAGTCCACCGGTTTTACGGTGTAATTGTGTTTGAACCATTGTTCTCTGCTGCTCAATTGTGTTTGCATTGATCAATTTTGCTAATGATATCAGTTTTTGATAGTAAGGCTAAGCCACCGGGGTTTAATATTTTATTTCCCCTTTCGGTTTCGTTTGAAGTTGTTACAATAAGGGAGTTTTGATTTTGTGATTTTCATCAGGTGCTTGCACTTTGCAGATTGTAGCTGAAGTTGATGGTTTTGTTCACAATTGGTTGATTGGGAGCAAATAGCAATGGAATCAGGAGAAATTGGGGTTAGTAATTTAGTATTAGTAATTTGTAACAAGTTTTGTTCATTACTCCCTCTTTTGTCCATTGCTTCAAAATCTACTTAATGGAAGACATTATCTATATGAACGTGCAATGCTGATTATGGATTGAATGCTAGTTTTTGTTGTAAATTGATTGTTGTGGTTTTTTCGTCTACTTGAATATGGTGTTGGGTTTAACTTCAGTTTAAACTTGTTATGTTTTGGATTGGCAGGGGAAGCCTTTGAAGAATGTTGGGAATCAGGTTTGCCAGATATGCGGGGATAACATTGGCTGTACGGAGAACGGGGAAGTGTTTATCGCCTGTGATGTATGCGGATTCCCGGTTTGCAGACCGTGCTATGAATATGAGCGCAAGGATGGCAATCAGTCTTGCCCTCAATGCAAAACTAGATACAAACGACAAAAAGGTTTTGATTGTTTACTTCAAAGCATTCGTATACCTATATGTTTGCTAATTTACTATGTATTGTAGGGGTTATGTGCATTGATTGTTCATAAACAAGATTTATAAAGATTGATATGTGATTGCTGATAATACTCCTGCTTTCTTGAATACAGGAAGTCCTGCCATTTTCGGAGACGAGGAGGATGTTACTGCTGATGATGTTACTGCGGATTTTCACTTAACAGAAACTCAAAATGAGAAGCAGAAGATAGCACAGCGTATGATGAATTGGCACATGACGTACGGAAGAGGGGAGGATACTAGTGCTCCTAATTATGATAAAGAGGGCTCTCATAATCACATACCTTTTCTTATCAGTGGACAAGAGGTTTAAGCTTAATCTACACAGGCATCTCTCCGTTTTAATAATTTTTTGCTGCAATTTTTAATATTTATTTCTGCTTGCTGTTAGGTTTCTGGTGAGTTTTCTACAGCATCTTCTCCTCCTCGTGGGGGAACAACACATTCGCTCCCTTACCATGGTAATTTTCATCACTTGTGTAGTTGTGTGTTTTTCACTTACTGTAACGAGACAATGAACTAATCTTTTCATATACATAAGTCTCATTCTGAAACAAGTTCTCTGTTTGCAGCTAATATTAGGGCTGGGGACCCTGCAAGGGAGTTTGGAAGCACAGGATTAGGAAACCTTGCTTGGAAAGAGAGAGTTGAAGGCTGGAGGATGAAACAAGATAAGAATGTAATTCCATTGACCACAAGCCATGCTGCTTCTGAAAGAGGTCAAGATATTGATGCCACCACTGATGTTCTGGTTGATGACTCATTGTTGTAAGTCTACTGGTTCTCTCTGGTCTTGTTATAATGAGTTAATGAACTATTGCTGGTTGTTTAATTTTAATTTGCTCTAACTACTAAAGGAATGATGAAGCCCGCCAACCACTTTCAAGAAAGGTTTCTATTCCATCGTCCAGAATAAATCCATACAGAATGGTTATTGTACTTCGATTGGTTGTTCTTTGCATCTTCTTGCACTACAGAATAACAAACCCAGTGACCAATGCATATCCATTGTGGTTACTTTCTGTTATATGTGAGATATGGTTTGCAATCTCTTGGATATTGGATCAGTTCCCCAAATGGCTACCTGTAAATCGTGAAACATATCTTGACAGACTATCTCTTAGGTAATACACATCCCCATCTTACTCTTTGTTTAATAAATCTAAATATATATATATATATATGAAATTCTGTATTTTTTGCAAAATCATTTTTACAGGTATGACCGGGAAGGAGAACCATCACAGTTGGCTGCTGTTGACATATTCGTTAGTACTGTGGATCCATTAAAGGAACCGCCTCTTGTTACAGCAAACACTGTTCTGTCTATACTTGCAGTTGACTATCCAGTTGACAAGGTTTCATGCTATGTTTCTGATGATGGAGCTGCTATGTTGACTTTTGAAGCTCTGACTGAAACTTCAGAGTTTGCTAGGAAATGGGTTCCTTTTTGCAAGAAATATAACATAGAGCCCCGAGCTCCTGAATGGTATTTCTCCCAGAAAATCGACTATCTCAAAGATAAAATTCAGCCAACTTTTGTCAAAGACCGCCGAGCTATGAAGGTAAAAACTCTTTCATGGAGTTGATCTTCATTCCTGTTACTCCTTGACTAAAAATTGGCGCTGTGTTCCTTTTTCTGGCAGAGAGAATATGAAGAATTCAAAATTCGTATAAATGGCCTTGTTTCCAAGGCTCAAAAAGTCCCTGAAGAAGGATGGATTATGCAAGATGGTACACCATGGCCTGGAAATAATACTAGAGATCACCCAGGAATGATTCAGGTAATTTAACTTTGCCAAATTACGTCAAATTAGTACAATAGTACAGTCTTTTTATTTCTCTCTCAGAGACTTGACTAAGTTGCCTTTTTCCCAGGTTTTCTTAGGTCAGAGCGGTGGCCTTGATAGTGAGGGAAATGAGTTGCCACGATTAGTTTATGTTTCCCGAGAAAAACGTCCAGGGTTTCAACATCACAAGAAAGCTGGTGCCATGAATGCACTCGTGAGTAATTTAATATGGAAACCTTTAAGTATAACTTCTTTTGGTAAACGAGCTGTAACTTTCAATACGACTATTTGTAGGTGCGCGTGTCGGCGGTCCTTACCAATGGCCCTTTTATATTGAATCTTGATTGTGATCATTACATCAATAACAGCAAGGCACTGAGGGAAGCCATGTGTTTTATGATGGATCCAAATCTTGGAAAATATGTTTGTTATGTTCAGTTTCCACAGAGATTTGATGGAATTGACAGGAATGATCGTTATGCTAACAGAAATACCGTGTTCTTTGATGTGAGTTTATTAAACTTTCTTAACTTATATTCTTTCATCCCAGGTACATAACTGTGCTTATTTCTTCTTTTAACAGATAAACTTGAGAGGTTTAGATGGCATTCAAGGCCCTGTTTATGTGGGAACTGGATGTGTGTTCAACAGAACAGCATTGTATGGTTATGAACCACCTCTTAAACCTAAGAAAAAGAGAGAAAAAGGCTTCTTGTCTTCCTGCTTTGGCTCGTCAAGAAACAAAAGTTCAAATTCAAACAAGGAGTCAGATAAAAAGAAATCTAGCAGGCATGATGATCCCACTGTTCCAGTTTTTAACCTAGAGGATATAGAAGAAGGGATTGAAGGTAAAAATTTCCACAATCTGTTAACCTCATTGTGTATATATTGGTTCTTCCATTCATGGTTTTGTTCATTTATATTAGGAGCTGGGATTGATGATGAAAAATCATTACTAATGTCAGAAATGACCCTTGAGAAAAGATTTGGGCAGTCAGCTGTTTTTGTTGCATCCACACTTATGGAAAATGGAGGTGTCCCACAATCTGCAGCACCAGAGACTCTTTTAAAAGAAGCCATTCATGTTATCAGTTGTGGGTATGAAGACAAAACAGACTGGGGAAGCGAGGTCAGTTTCGGCTTCCATTTTTTTAAAAACATTTTTTGTAATTTTAAGATTCAAAGGGTATCTAATGAGTTGAATATTGACAGATAGGGTGGATTTATGGGTCTGTGACGGAAGATATTCTTACAGGATTCAAGATGCATGCACGTGGTTGGCGGTCAATATATTGCATGCCACCTAGACCCGCCTTCAAAGGTTCTGCACCTATAAATCTGTCAGATCGTTTGAACCAAGTGCTTAGATGGGCTTTAGGGTCAGTTGAAATCCTTTTCAGCAGACATTGCCCTATGTGGTACGGTTACAATGGACGACTAAAGTGGCTTGAACGTTTTGCATACATAAACACGACCATTTATCCAGTTACTGCAATTCCACTGCTCGTCTACTGTACCTTACCGGCTGTCTGTCTCCTTACCGGAAAGTTCATTATCCCTCAGATTAGTAACCTTGCAAGTTTATGGTTTATATCTCTATTTCTTTCTATTTTTGCTACTGGGATACTTGAAATGAGATGGAGTGGGGTGGGGATAGACGAATGGTGGAGAAACGAGCAGTTTTGGGTTATTGGTGGTGTTTCTGCTCATCTTTTTGCTGTGTTTCAAGGTCTGCTTAAAGTGCTTGCAGGCATAGACACCAACTTTACAGTTACATCAAAGGCATCAGATGAAGATGGTGATTATGCTGAACTTTATATGTTTAAATGGACCACACTTTTGATTCCACCAACAACACTCTTGATTGTGAATATGGTGGGTGTGGTTGCTGGGATCTCATATGCGATCAACAGCGGATACCAGTCGTGGGGTCCACTGTTTGGTAAACTTTTCTTTGCATTTTGGGTGATTGTTCATCTCTACCCTTTCCTCAAGGGTCTTATGGGGAAGCAAAACCGGATGCCAACTATTGTCGTCGTGTGGTCCATTCTTCTGGCGTCCATCTTCTCTTTGTTGTGGGTTAGAATCGACCCGTTTACTACAAGAGTTACTGGCCCGGATGTTCGGTATTGTGGAATCAACTGTTAAGTTGAGTATGGACTTAAAACTCTGCATACAACCTCTGGATATATATATGTAATTATATATAACTATATAAGCTGTTTGTGTTTCAAATATACCTTTTTCTTCAGCAGAAAATGCATGAATTGATGGATGTTTTTCTGGATGGCTTCTTTTGTCTTGTGCTAACCGGTAAACGTAGTGCTCTTCTGTTCAGTTTTATTTAGTTGCATCTTAAGTTGTCACATGATATAATTTATCATTTCTTTAACATGTCACATCAATAAAATTCACCTTTTTTACTCTAAAAACGCTTTCTTTTTTTATCAAATTTAACATTTTCAATGCCACCTTGGAAATTAAAGGGTGGGCGTTGCTTGTTCACAAGCCGAGCTAACCCATGGCCGTACTGTAGGGGCAAGAATCGCGCGTACGCGTGTGTGCGCACACACACACGCATACGCACACACGTACACGCATACGCGTACACGCATACGCACACACGCACGTGTACATGACGTGTGCGCGCACAAACTAGAACCAATTCTAAGGCCACTGCAGGCCCTAAAAACACCAGTTTATACACCTTCATGAGTATTTACCCATTTCAATAAAAAACGTGGCTTCTCTGTACATAGCTTTTAAAACAACCTATGAAAACACTAAAAGCAGGACAAAAAATCAAACAAATCAAACTCACTCGTTTTCAATCCGAGCGCCTAGAACAAAATCGTATGAGAATTTGCACTTGGAAGTCTGTCTAGTTTATGAATGATAGGCTAGTAATCGGATCAAAAATTTTTAGCCGGTCAAAGTCGGTCAACGGGGTTTTTTTTGCTCCTTGGTCAAAATCGGGCCTGGCTGGTCCTAATTAGCCCAAAATCATTGGTTTTTGCGAGTTTCCGGCAACACTCCGACCAGATTCAGGCGATTTTCCGGCCAAATTCTGCCGAGATTAAAAAAATCTTGCGGAATCTCATAAATTTAGAGAAAAACATGAAATTTCAGGCCAAATGTGTGTGTTTATATATAAATCTGAATATTTTCATTTAAAATTACATGTGAAAATGTTTGTTTTTATTAAAAAACTGAAATTTATATATAAAAACTTCAATCCGATAAAATCCCGATAACTACCGATTAATCCTTAGTCAGTACCTCATCGTCCGACTAGTGCTTAACGATTTTTACAACACTGCATTGGACCATGCTAAGTGTTTTGATTGGGCCTTGTGATCGAAGTTAAGCGCATGTTTTGGAAAAACCTTCATCCGATATGGGCAATTCAATATGATTTAACCTTAAAATACCAGCTATTTACCTACCTATGAAACCTAAATGCTCATAATCATGGAAGATATGAACAAGCAAATAACAATGGAAATATAACAAACTTCTCGCGACCACTTGAAGCATATTCTAGTTTCTTCTATAATTATACAATAAACATAGTTAAAATTCAAACTTAAAAATAATGGTAAATTTAATGCTATCGACACGAGTTTTGGTATATTGAATTAGCTTATTGATCGAGGAATAATATTTAAAATTAAACGAGTTAGGTGTCATGGGCGTGCGATATTGAATTGGTGTAAATCTGGCCAAAGGGATTTATTAAAGTGGGCTGTTCACTGTTGGGTTCATTTGGATTTATTAAAATGTGCACTTGGGTTCATTTTTGATTGGTTACTAAATGACAAAGTCCACGATGCGATTACTTCAATACAGTTGGTGGCCTCGGTCAAATAAAGAAACAAAAGGGGACTTTTGTTTCAAGAAGGCTCTCGATCAAATAAATATGAAACAGGGGGTTACAGTTTTTCGTCTTAAAAATCGCTAGTTTCTACCAATTTTGAAGATAAATTTCAAACTCCATCTAATCGACAAATCATTCACGTGTAACCCGCGAAGTAGGTTAATTCTTAAGGATTGTTATAACTTAAGTTCAACAGTATTTTTTCCCCTCATATCTAGTTTGCACACCTTTCAAATATTTTGGTTTGCTAGCTCCATATTTAAACTTAGAAAGTGAATCCCTCAAGGATTGTTATTAAGCCTAAGGCCAATGGTCTTTGTTCCACTCATATCTAGTGTGCACACGTTTCAAATATTTTGGTTTTCTAGCTCCATAATTCTCATGCCACCGGCATACCACCAGCATCTAAATACTTAAAATGCATGTCAGTCTTTACTTGAATACCACTCTAAATTAAACCTACCCCTACGGGCCCAACTAATCCAAACCAACCCTTTGAACCCCGAAGCTGGTAGCTATAACACAAATGCAAAGAGAGAACATAAAACAGTAGCGTAGAAAAGAAAGTACCTGTGAGCCAGGGTTGACTTCTTCCATGTTTCCAGGTAGTTCATCACCATTATATATGGCTCCAACGACTTTCACAGCGTGCATCTTCCGACCATCCTCTTGAAACTCTCCTGCTGTTCTTCCGCTACCTGTATGAGCTTCCTTTCTTATTTGTTTTGTTACATACTTACATACAAACAGTACATGCTTTCATTAATCAATAACATAATCATGTGGAAAGAGATTGAATGTCATATTGCCAGTTACCAATCTTGTCCTCTTCAGAGTTTATTGCTTCTTCCTCCATGGTTGCTCGTCTCAAGGAATTATTTCATCACGTGTTCAATGGAAACAAAATTCTCAACTCAGTTGATGCATAATAATTAAAACAAGTTCCTAATGGACCCGTGTTGACTCATGAACACTTATTCAAAGCAAGGCATTGAATAAATTACGGATAATAATATTATCATGAAAAAAACTTAAATCTAAGAATAAAACTGATTTGGAAGATAGTATTAAATGTATTCATTAACTAGAATTAGATTCTAGGACCTTATTTTTAGTTGTTTTTAGATAATATGGTCATTTGAGATGGAACATAAAACAAACCAACACATTGATAAAAAATGAGAGCTAATTATTAAAGATAGATAGTTTATACTCTTGTCTATACATACCTCCCTCCTAGATCATGAACAGATTCTTTAGGTCAAAAATCAGTTTTGTCTCTGTGCCCGTCTTGAAACCCTATCAAGCCACGCTTATTGTGAATTTCCTTTAAGTAGGCCTGCATGCCAAATATTTATTAAAAGAAAGACAGGAATGAGAAGACGGTGTTTACAACTAATTCAGCCCCTAATTTACTTATAATGAGTCGTTGATTTGGATTACGATAAATCTCAAACCAGACTCATTGAAAAATAATCATCAGCTATAACAAATAACACGACACAAATGAGTAGAAACTCAAAAGCAACATAACATGTACTTTCAATGGTTACAAGTGTTTGACTTATTAAGTAAGGGGCTGTTTGATTGGCTGACTGAGTAAAATCTGACTGAGTCAAAAGCTGACCCAGTAAGAAGTTCTGACTGAGTCTGCATCTGACTGAAACTTGACTGTTTGATTTAGCTGTCTGACTCTGCTGAATGATAAAAATAGACTTATTACTCCGTTGTTCTAACGAGTTTGAATTTAACTGGTGTTATGTAATCAATAAAAATAGCCAAATTGAATGCAAGTACTACCGTGTTAAACAAAACACACTTCATTTTTCAATAAAGTGTGTAATCAATAAAAATAAAAATTGCTCCGTTCATTTTTCAAAAACCATACAAAAACACACACACACTTGTGTCACCACACACACCCAAACATATACACAAAAACCTAATCTTGAAACCACCCACAACCACCACCATGTTCCACCATCATCTTCTTCAAAAAATTTCAAAAAAACATATCAAGATTTCAAGAAAACACATCATCAACACATGGGTACACATATTTCACACAAAACCCATGAAGATGATCAAGGGGGAGGGGGAGGTGGTCGCGCAGGGGAAGTCGCGCAAGGGGAGGGGGAGGTGGTCGATCGGTCGCGCAAGGGGAGGGGGAGGTGGTCGATCGGTCGCACAGGGG
>BJCO01031255.1:0-10573 GCA_018326465.1 Flaveria floridana
GAGGGATCTGTCTGTTTGGATGGTAGTTGCTTGATGCTTGTGTTTGATTGTTGTTTCTGTCAACTCTTGGTTGTTGGTATTCTCTTGAAAAATGTCCATATAGTTAACAATTGTAGCATTTGACTTTGGTTTTATCAAAACCTATCTTTGTTTTCTTGTCCATGCTCAACCCTCTGTTTCTTTGCAGAAACCTTTTTGATCTATATGCAATCATTGCCATAGACCACTAAAGATGCATTTCTTCAACCATGTCTGGTGGAATTTCATCCAAATCTTGTTGAATGATTTGAGAGGGTGTGAGATTTGCACCCAAATAAGCTTCAAAACTTGTTAAAAAGGCTGCATAAGCTGCCTCCTACTCTTCACTTTGAAGAATGATAGTGAGACCATCAATGGGCTTATCAAACTTGTGTATGTTTTGATGCTTTGTCTGTTGTTGCTTGCTTGAGCTTGAAGCATGATGATGTTGATTATGTTTGCTTTGAGGAGTTGTTTCATGAGAAGCATGAATCCCAGTCCTCTTTGACTTTTGTATGTTGTTGGATGAATCTGGTGTAGAGAACAATGATGTCTCACTACTATCTAGGAATTCTTCATTTTCATCTTCACCAGTGCTTATCAGAAAAGCATTGTCTGTGTGTTGTAGTTCCTTGAATTTGTATGCTTCTACATGTCTGATGGTGTTGTTATTTCTGGATTTTCATCTAGTTCTAGTGCCTCCACTTTAGCAACTAGAGAATCCAATGATAGTGCTCCCAAATCTAATGTTGCTTTCATTAAAGACACTGACTGAGTCCAACTCTCAGGCAGTGTGTGCAATATCTTTTTGTTGATTTCAACAGATTCATATTTGAGACCATAAACAATCATCTCGTTTACTAGTTGTACAAATCTGTGAAGTTGTTAGGGAATAGATTCTCCCTGAATATGATGGAAAGTTTCGTATTGGGTCCTCAATTTTTCTTTCTTGATTTCCCTAATTTCATAACTTCCTTCACACATTGTGTGAAGAACTTTCCATAGTTCATTGGTTGTTTTGAAATTCTCAACCCGTGTTAAGATTTCAAATGGCAATGTCATTGCCAAAAATACTGTATGCTTTCATGTCTGTTTTCACTTTCTTTAGTTCATCACCAGCTATGTTCTTTAAGCTAACTGGTTTTTGTGTGTTGTAGTCTGGACCCAAGTTCACAGGAATATATGGTCCTTCTGTTATGGAGGTCCACAAGTCTGGGTCCTGAAAGATGATCCAATTTCTAAACATTATTTTCCATTGTTTGAAATCAGCCTTGTTTTTCAGTCTCGGTGGTCTGAGACCACTGTTTGTTCCAGACAATTCGTCAGATATGTTTGTTTAAATTGTTAACTTAACGGTTTAAGTTAGACTTTGTTAAAACATTTAGCTTGATGCTAAATTTGATTTGTCCTAAAGTCACTAGGATTGTTTGTTAATTAATTTAATTTTAATTAAGTTACCGAATAAAGGTAATTAATTAATTTAAATAAATTAATGGTACGAGGATGTTTCTCCTCGGTAACAGAAAGAATATTCTGTTAATAAATGTCACACCGTGACAACTTGGTCAAAACCCTGAAATCAAAAAGTCAAAACCCTAAAAACAAAAGTTTTGTTTTAGAAAATTAACTTTTTGGATCAAAAAGTGACTTTTTCAAAAATTCAAAAGAAGAATAATGTTCTTCTTTGATTTTGATGAGAAACAAACACAATCACCATAGATTGTGAGTGTTTGTGATTGATCAAACACTAGGGTTTATCCTAGGGTTTTTGTGCAGTGCAAACAACTTGTCAAAAAAAACAATCGGTTTGTTGTTTCAAGCAAAGTTATGATCTGTGTTGAGTGTTTAACAAATCAAATACGATGATTCAAACACAATGAATGATATAAATGTGTTTATGTAAGTGATTTGTTTGATGAAAATCAATAGAACAGTACTCGTGTACTGTTTTATTGAGAAAAATAGTAGAAATCGATGGGATTTCTATGTTTTTGCAATGTATCTGTTTCAAAACAGTGTATGAATGATTTGAGAGGTTTTCAAATCACAAAAACACAAAACTCTTCTTCACAACAAACAAAAACAGAAGATTAACTCATGTTTTGAACATTTGTTGAATATTTGATGTAAAAGAAGAAGATGTGATAATTTGAAGCTCAAAATGTATGTTATGAAGCTAATGAACCACTGAAATCATGTTTGTTGAATGAGAGGATCGAAATCAATGTTTGATTGAGCCAAGGCTCTGATACCACCTGATGAAACTCAACTCAGTCAAGCATATTGAACATAAACTTAGAAAGAATGATATTCAATATGAACAAGTTGATTTCTCCAAGGATCTTTTCTATTCTCTTACAAATCAACAAACATTAAACATGGTGCGGAAACCCATGGTTAATGTGTATGATTTCAGTGTATGTGTGTGTTTGTGTGTGTGTTCTGTGTGTGTTAGAATTGCACAAGAAATTGAAAATGCTAGTTTTAATTGATAATCGTTCAAAAGCTTACAAAGGATTATGGTAGAGTGCTATTTATAGCCTATACACAAAAGCTATATACAATTACTATTCTACCCTTATGTAAATGAAAATTACATAAATTAATCCTAAGTATCTAAGTCATCTGCTGTGGGAATCAGTCATCCGCTGTGGAGAAGTTCTTCATCCGCTGTGAGAACAGTTTCTTCATCCACTGTGAGAACAGTTTCTTTATCCGCTGTGGAACTAGTCATCCGCTGTGACACTTGCTCATCCGCAGTTAAACTTGTTCATCCGCTGTAGAACTTGTTCGTCCACTGTGAACACTTGCTCATGCACTGTGAAGCGTGTTCATCCGCTATGATGGAACTCGTCATCCGCTGTGGAGTTAACTCATCCGCTGTGAATGACTTAGCAAAAATTCATTATCTACAAATCTGAAAAAGAAAATTTACATCGATGTTAGTGATTGTTATGAATGTTAATGATGTTAATGTCTTTCTAATGTATGCATTTTATGTTGAAACACATGTTTTGATAATGGCAGCTCAGGTTGAACAACTCCCTAACACTTTGACTCAATCTAAACCACTAAAAGCTGAAACTGAAGTGAAACTTCAAATGTTTCAAGTGAGCAATAAAAAAATTTTGAAGAACTTCTTGCCCAACAAAGGGCTTTAATAGACCCTTCAAGTCTGGGATATAATAAAGTTAACCCACCTTACAATGATAACTATATCCTATTGCCTAAATCAATGACCAGTAAACATGGGGAATCACTTGATCTTCATGACAGGATAGATGACTCAAAACAATCATCGTCACCATCTAAATCATCATATTATCAAAATCACATCTTATTAAATTTATTAAAAGTCAAGCACCACCACAAATTAAATCAATAGATTTTTGTCAAGGAGAAAATAATAACTTTGATGTTAACATTAGAGATTAAGATGATGAGGATGTTTTATATGATAAGTTTGATCAACCAATTATTGAAACTAAAAAAGTTTCAACTGTAGCCAATCCAACACCCAAACAAACGAAGCAGAAGCAAGTATTTGATATTTTCTCTGCTAGAAGAAAGGCTGATTACTTATGAAGGAACAATATCAAATGGATTGATCAGCTTTGAGAATGTCAATTACTGCTCCAACCTCCAGTTTAATATTCTAAGCGTATCCCATATCTATGATAAAGGACATACCATACTCTTCAACTCCAACAATTTCTATATCCTGAAGATGGGTTTTCAAGTACCTAAAGACTATGTCCTTTTGAAAATTCCTCATCAAAATAACGCATACATTGTTGATATGAATACAATTTTGGCATCAACCTCTGAAACTTGTTTATTATCAAAAGCATCAGAAGATGTTTTCCAATTATGGCATAGAAGATTAGGATACTCAAACTTTAAAAGAATGAATCAATTGGTAAAACATGATTTAGGAGTAGGTCTACCATAAAAAGAATTTTTATGTACAGACCACTACACTGCATGTTTGAAAGGCAAACGACATAGAATGACTCATAAGTCTAAATTGGTAAAATCTAATCACACATCACTCAAATTGCTTCATATGGGACCTTTTTGGCCCAACAAACATATTAAGCATAAGAAAGAAGCAATACTGCCTTGTGATAGTAATTGATTACTCCAAATTCACCTAGGTTTTCTTTCTATTGCGTAAGTTAGAAATAGTAGAAATCATCAAATCATTTATCACTATAATTGAAAATCAATTAGATCTTAAATTCAAAACTTTACAAAGTGGTAATGGTACTGAATTTAAGAATGAAATTATTTCTTCTTTTTTGTTTAGAGAAAGGAATAAGTCTGCACTTCATTATGGCAAGGACTCCTGAGCAAAATGGAGTTGCTGAATAGAGAAACAAAACGTTAATAGAACATTAATATGCTAGCCGACTCTCTATTGCCCATATCTTTTTGAACATAAGCCATCAACACAACCTGATACATACAAACCGAAACACTAATCATCAAAGAACACATTAAAACTCCATATGAATTGATGTTTAAAAGAAAACCTTTTATTGGATTTCTTAAAGCATTTGGGTGTTCTGTATTTTTATTAAACACCAGAGAACATTTATCTAAATTTTCTCCAAAAGTAGACGTTGGAGTTTTTCTTGGATACTCTAGAAGCTCTAAAGCATACAGAGTATATGATCCAAGACTAAACATAGTGGAAGAAACAACTGATGTTGTTTTTAACGAACACACTTTCACTAAGAAAGTTATTTGATCTGAGTGGTTGTTTGATATAGATTCACTGACAAAATCATTTCACACATTTTATTTTGATGTCTCTGGTACCAATGAAATATTGAATATCCCTATGGTTCCACCATCAACATTGATATTCCATTAACTGCCAATCCTCCAAGGAGAACAAACACTATTCATAGGTAGCACTCCTCCAAATCAAACGAACACTACAAGGGTAACATCAACAAACATTCCATCATCATCAAATCAACTCATGTGACCAATCAACCACAAGCTTCAGTTGACCCTTAACCAAGCAAGCAAACAAGGTCACATCATCAAGACATAGCTCAAAAAGATGATGATTACCATTCATTACCATACACATATCATGATAATGAAATCTTAGATTTCTTTCATGATTCACCTCAAACTTCTATCATAATGCACAAGCAGATGATCTAACTATATTAAATACCCTTGCTCACTTATCAACACCTAACCAAACAATCAACAATATTGATTCAACAATCCTTGTTGATCACATGGAAACTATAAGAACTTACAAATATTGTCCCCAAACAATCAACAATATTGATTCAACAATCCTTGTTGATCAGATGGAAACTATAAGAACTTACAAATATTGTCCCCTAGAAAATATCATTGGTGATCTTAATGTTAGATTGACAAGAAGTCAATCTGATACAACAAACATTTGTTTGCTTTGTGAATTTCTATCTCTCAAGGTACCTAAAAAGAACATAGAAACCCTTAAAGATAATACTTAGATAGAAGCCATGCATGAGGAACTACGACAATTTAGGAAGAAAGAGGTGTGGAAACTGGTTGACTTAACTGAAGGCCAATATGCCATTGGCACTAGATGACCGTTTAGAAACAAAGCAGATGACAGAGGGATTTTCATTAGAAACAAAGAAAGGCTCATTGCCCAAGGTTACACTTAAGAGGAATGAGTTGATTATGACTATGTGTTTGCTCCAGTAGCTAGATTGGAAGCCAACCTAGTGCTCCTTGCTTATGCCTCGTCAAAGAAAATCATTAACTGCCAAATGGATGTGAAATGTGTATTCCTATATAGGAAGATAGATGAAGAGGTATATGTTTCACAACCACCAGGGTTTGAAGATCTTGACTTCCCTCATAAATTAGATAAAGCTCTGTAAGGTCTTCATCAGGCACCTATAAAGTGGTATGAAACTTTATGAAGTTTCTACTACTGAATGGGTACACCTGAGGGAAGATTGTGCAAACATTGTTCTTGAAAATAAAAGTACAAAACTGGTTGGTTGTACAAGTCTACGTGTATGATATCATATTTGGGTCCACCAACATACAACTTTATAGAGAGTTTGAAACTCTAATGGAATCAAAGTTCCAAATAATCTCAATAGGATAAGTCTTTAAGTACAACAATTAGTTGAAGGATTTTTTATCAATTAGAGCAAGTATGTCAATCAGATCTTGAAGAAATACAACAAGGCTGATTGCACATCAAACAAAATAGCATTTGTAACTAGATTGATATTTGGCCCAGATCCAGAAGGAACATTAGTTGATCAGAAGTTGTATAGATCAATGATATGCTCACTGATGTACCTTAATGCTAGTCGGCCAACATCATGTATGCAGTTTGCATGTGTGCAAGATATCAGACAGATAGAGAATAACCACATATCAATGCTATAAAGAGAGTATTCAGATACTTGAAAGGCAAACCAGCACTTAGCATTTGGTATCCTAATGATGGAGATTTTTATTTATTTGCATACACTAACAATGATTATGGTGGATGCAAAAAAAATGTGTCTGTGTTAACAGCTGAGGCAGAATACATAGCCGCTTCAATATGTTATTGTCAAGTGCTTTGGATACCAAACCAAATACTTGACTATGGCTTAATTTTCTAAAATCACACATAGACATAGACAATTCTGCTGCCATGTTCATCATTGACAATTCTGCTTAACATTCTAGAACAAAACATATAGACATCAGATATCATTTTCTGAAGATTGCTTAGAAAAAGGTCTGATTAAATTAATCAAATTTCATACTAACAATCAATTGGCTGACCTCTTTACAAAACCATTTGATTAAACAAGATTTGAATTTTTTGTTTAGTCACTTGGTATGATCAATTATGAACCAAACAAGTTAGGTTTTTCGAAACATTAACATCATACAAGCTTGATTTTGCTAAAATCCAATTTTAACATCAATCACTTACCTTTTCAAAGTCAAGATTTCAAAATAATAAAAAAGTTTGAATCACACATGGATACTCATGAGAAATCATAGTACACTAGATTACATCTTTACTTGACTTATTTTTAACCAATAAAGTCTAACATACTTTGATTGATGTGTGTATAGGCTCAGCATGGGACATATAACATCACATTCAAAAGTGAAGAATGAAATTATCATGATTTTATGGTATGAAACGCCCATCTTGGTGTATGGTAAATTTTTGATCTATCAAATATGGATTGCTTGTAAAGTAACTCATAGACCTTAAGTACACTAAGACATCCTTTGTTGTTCTAAGCATAGACCTTGATGACCTATATCATGATCCAAAAACATTCCTAATAGGTAACACATCCATCTTGGATGTATCACCAATAAAGTCATTCATAGACTATATTCCTTATGAATGAATCAAAGAATCCTAATAAGGATTACATTTCAAAGTGAAGTGCAAAAGAATCCTAATGTGGATCAACGAATAAGGATCAAATTGAGCATTTATACTTCTAAGTAGCTAGGTTATAAGTATTAACAGTGCTTCCTAGCATATCTTGAGGAGGGTTGATCTTAACATACAATCAGGTATGGGGTACATACAAATCATCAAAATATACCAAAAACATTATAATTACCCACTATTTAAATCAATTATTAATATCATACATGAGTTTAAGTGGATAACAGTATTTGCAATAAACATTGTATTAGTCTATGTATATTCTCAATATTTTCAAATCAACACAATAAGGATTTAAGACTAGTATGATCTCATAGCATGTGAAAATGATTCATGTAAATCATAACAAGCACACATTTCATTGTTAGATGAAGTGTCATGTCTTTAAATGTTAATCATTTATCATGCAAGCAAACACATTGGACTTTGATAAATTCTATCACACAACTTCAAATTTTTGTCATTTTACAAAGGTTTTTACAAATTTGAAAAAATTTAAATGGAGAAAAATAAACATGGAAATATCCATGGCATTAGAATATGTGCATCATCATACATTTAAAAATTTAAAATATTAAAATTTGAGGATTTTAAAATGTTAAGTTTTAAATAAAGTAAAGCAACCAAGCCAAGCAAGCACTCCAAAGTAGCAGGTCGACACACATACATGCATATATAATTACTTGTGAGTGATATCTTAACATCCATATACTAATCATGTTAAAATTGTAAAAAAAAAGTTAACAAACAACAAAATTTTTGAAAATATTTCACAAATTTACAAGCAAAAACTGAAAACCAAGTGTTCACAGCGTATGTATTAAGTTCCATAGCTCATGAGCAAAATCTTCAAAACAAAAAAAAATAAATTTTATCAACTGTAGACACAGCAGACATACAAACATATATCCGCGGTAGCTACAGTTAACCATTAAACATACAAAATACACAAAGTGTATATAGCGGACTAACAAACATGCATCTGCTATGCACATATAAGTGTTCATAGCGCATGATTAAGGTAAAACATCCGTTGTGAATACAGTGCTATTCCATAGTGGATGACTTAAATTAGTCATCCATTGTAGAAACAGTGCAAAGTGTACACGTCGTATGTACACATGTAAACATACGTTCTACACAATCATACAAATGGTCACCACACATGACAATAAGTCATCCGGTGTGAATATTCCTTAAACAATCGAAGTGTTCATAGTGCATGACCAATCATTCCTCCGCTATGAACAACTAAAACAATTGTAAGGCCCTAATTCCAGGAAGCCTCACAGTTGGTCATTCACAGCATATCAAAGATTTAAAGCATTTATTCATGTAAATATTACAGCGGAAATTACTTTAATTCAAACTCGTAATGACATAATTCATAGACAACATTAACGTTGTCTTAAATACATCAAACAAGTCTTAAAAGAGTGTTTAATAATTTCTAATATTTGGGATGCCAATCTTTAGTTGTCAAGAAGCTTTGGATCCATGCCCCCATTCTTCCACGCCCCAACAGGTGAACTATCAAACTAATATGCATATAAGAGTAAGCTTTTCTGAGTGAGTTCTAGGTTTACTTTATCAAAATATCTTTTAATAAGATATGTTAACTTTATCATTTCAAAGTAGTCATCACAAGAACAAACATTTACTATACACAGATTGTCACTTTATCAATACTTTATCATTAAGTCTTTCACTTGTTTATTATCTCTTACTTTCCTTTATCCATTAATTCCCAGTTACAATGTCTTGGAAGCTGCCCAAGGGTCAAACCCCCGGTTATGATGAATACAAGACTTTACTTTTGCCATGCTTGTTATGAACATAAGACTTTACTTTATGAAGGGATTTAACATGTTTATCAAAGTTCATATAAGCTTGTTTATATGAAAAACGCAGCAGATTATTAGTTTTAAAACATGTTAACATGATGATTATTAAACCCATTTGATAATCAAACCCCAAACCATGGATCTATATACGAAATGCATACAATAAAACAAGTATAGGATGTTTAGAATACAACCTTTCAAGCTGCTAGAAATCTAGTTTCTTGAGGTGCTAAAGATGAACTTTGTGGCTGAATCTTCAAGCAAGAAGTCCTCAAGAAGGTGATACCCCAAGCTACCAATGAAACACCCTTTGATGCTAGGATTTACAACACCAATTTTCAGCTTTAAAACCACTTTTAAAACTGAAAAATTCTACCTTCTTTTCTGGTTATTTCCAAGAGCAAGAGAGGGAGAGAAGAAAGGTTTTTGTTGCACTCAAGACTTGAGAGATAGATGTGTGTTTGCATGTGTGTTGCTTGTAGATGAAAAAGGTTCTTTTAAAACTAATTGGCTGGCCTCTTGGCAGCCCCTTGGGCCGAGAATAAGCTGCCACCAATGGATGATTTTGCTTTTTCTTTTACTATCCAATTTATTTAATTAAACCCCCAAAATAAAACTTGTAACATTTACATTTTATTTTGTACATTCAACTAACACAAACATGACATTAATTAAAACTTAATTTAATTAACTTGTAACTTCTTTACATGTCATGTTATCATTTTATTTTATAACTGTTAATTAACTATTAAATGACAATTATAAAGTAATCTCTCAAAATAAATAAACCCATGTTATTAATTAATTTCTTAAGTGCATTCATTTAGAAGACCAATTTTCTAAATGTTTTGGTGTTGTTATTTATTTAACTGATCAAATCAATTGACAGGATCTCAGCCTCTAGTTTGATCAATTAGGTTGTATTCGCAGCGGATTTTGCACGAGAATTAGCAATTACAGCAAGAACACATATGATTTTGCATGTAACAGTACAAATATATAGAGAGAGAATGATTCTGCCAAAAAGGTATTTTCTATTACTCACATGTTTCGGCGCGGATACAATTAGGTCATCTTCCTTTTATAGGTAGAATGACGAGTGCTGATGTCACTTGATAGTGACATCAAACGGTTATTTAACAAACTACTGAAAGAACACTAAACTACTGAAGATGTCAAACAGCTGACATCTTCTTACAAAATGCTAAGTGTTCTAACTTATTACAAACTATTGAAGAAAAGAAACTACTGAAAGTACTACAAC
>BJCO01031947.1:413-11285 GCA_018326465.1 Flaveria floridana
AAAAAAGTACACAACAAGTTGATGAAGATGATGATTCGGACGAGGACAATGAATAGGATAGAGGCGACATGTGTATGTTTATGTATGTTTGGTTTGTATCATTTTGACAAATGAAGTTAAACAATTTGTATGTTTATGTTATTTGTATTGTTAAAACTCGTATTGTACTTATTAATAGTTATGTTATTTGTGGTGTTGGGAAATCTAGAAATTTGGTTTTATTTACAGGTTTTTTCGGTTTATAAAAATGGAAATTAAAAAAATAAAAAAAATTAAAATGAAAAATTGACTATTAGCGGCGACATGTGTCGCCGCTAAAAGCCTTCCCGGAATTTTTTATTTAAATTTATAGCGGCGATATTGTCGCCGCAAATGAGAGTATTAGCGGCGACTCTTTAGCGGCGACTCTTTAGCGGCGATATCTTCCACATTAGTGACGAATCATTAGCGGCGACTTATTAGCGGCGACAAATGGTATCAATAGCGGCGACATTTGTCGCCGCTAATGTTCTTATTCCTTGTAGTGATAGTCACCAAATAATACGATAATCACCCTTTCAACAGTTGACCAATTTAATTTTTACAGCAATTCTTAAATTTTATAGTATAAATACATCACAATATACACATTGTACTATTTGAAACATTTTGTTTGTCGAACACCCCACTAATTAATCATTAGGATATCCTATTAGAACCTTAGACTAATTAACGATCAATGATTAACTTAATTTCATTGAAATAGTTTTATGATAAAAAGAAAATTAGGGAGATACGCTTAACTAAAAATTATCAAAGACGTTCCTTTTTATTAGTACTTGTCGCGAGAGGGTTATCAATACTCTGCTAAAGATGAAATAAGATTATCTAAAATCATAGCTTATACATGATAAATAGTCATTATAAAAAATAAAAAAAAAACTATTCAAGGGTAGATTAATATATAGTTGATGAATCTTTATGAAACTAACTCCACTTTGTAGCTACTAAAAGATAAATACGGGCACTGAATGAAAAGCTCAACGCTGGTTATTTATTTCTCTGTATAAATATATTAGTTTAGAAACTCATTTACCACACGAGTTGAAGAAGAATATTAAATTAACAATTAGCAACAAATATATAGAAATTATAAATATTTTTTTGATGTAAAATATGATTAAAAGTACATATATTCAACTATCTTAAGTAATAAAAAATAATATCTTTTTTTAACTTTCATCATTAAAAAGCTTTCGTTAAAACAAAAACTATTTTTAAACATTTTATTTTAATTTTTTTGAGCAATGTTATTTTTGAAAAAAGAATTCTTTCTATATAAAAACTTCATATTTCATATAAATTTTGTTTTTATGAAATGTACATGTTTATAGAAGCGATGTTATTTATTAATTAAAATATCTGATTTGAATTTGGAGAATATATATAATATCATTAGCATTTTATATCATTATCAAGGGTACGTTGAATTGTTATGATATTGACACGTGACAAAATAGCTATAAAATATAATATGTGAAAAAAATTATTTTGATTTGTTATGGTAGATAACTCTTTCATTTATGGTGTTGTTAAATGTTGATATGAAAAAATTTACTTTGATAATGAATTTTATAATTTATTTTTCGTTTGGAGCCTATATTTCTAGCTCGCGCTGCATCTCTAAATATTCATTAGCACCGCCCTAGTGACAAAGATATAATATGATAGTAGATATGGAGAATAAGGATTTTTATTTGTGTATTAGACATTAAAAAGAGAAACAATATAATTTATTATGATGGTTATTTTTATTAGAGACAAACAATAAACATTGCAATCTTAACATTGAAAAATCCAAAATGTTCCAACTTTTCGTTTTTTCCAATCACGCATACCAACCATTATACACATAAACACAACCTTACATTTTGTGGTACATTTGCAATTCACCTATTATTTACAAATATGAAATTATTTCAAGCTTATGTGCTTTTACTTATATTTCTTTCATCACACCAACATCAATTGCAACTCCAATGTACACGATGACAGGGTGCAATGATACGTGCGGGAACAATGTGACGATTCCATACCCTTTTGGAATCGGTGCAGGTTGTTCTGCCAATCAATGGTACATTGTCAGAATGTGCCTACTCGAAGCTACAATTATTCGCGCTCAACAACGTGGAAGTCTTGGGTGTAAATTTGGAAGATCAAACACTCACTATCAATACAGCCAAGATCTCTTATTGCCAAAATACACTCCAGAAGTATATCAATCGGACGATGATGAGCATCAATCTTGGTACAACTCCATTCCTATTTTCCAAATCACACAATAAATTTGTGTTTGAGGGGTGTGGTAGGGGTGTGATGGATAACGAGAGCGTGCTCACAGGGTGCTCGACTTCTTGTCTAAATGACACAAGTGTTAAAGAAAGAAACAACTGTTTAGGTGTTACCTGTTGCCAAACAACAATTTCACATCATTTAAAGTCGTACAGTATAAATCTCACGCATTTGGATGGAGATAGAGTGTGTGGGTTTGCCTTCTTGATGGATGAAGATTCATATGTTAAACGACGCTTGTATGTTGCTGCTAATAGTGCCTCTACTCCTATTACCCACATTTGGACCCTTACATCTAGTGACACATTAACCTGTTGTGGAGTATCTTACCCCATCAATCTCGAACTAAATACGGGTAATGGTACTTCCATGCGGTCACATAAATGTATCCTCAACGGGCGCTATGTAGGAAACCCTTATTTGTTATATGGATGCGAAGGTACGTACTTGTCATATCTAGGTATTTCAATTAAGTAATTTTTATGTTTTTAATTTCTAACACATCTTTTCGAATCGTATATGACGTGTGTTTAGAAAGGGAAGAATGTGCAAAGTGCTATAATTCCTATTGTGACTTTGATACAATATACGAGGACGATGGCTCAGTTAGATTAAGCAACATCACTTGTAAACCTTCCTATTTATTTTCTAGACATTTTGGATCCATGACTGTTATTCTAGGTAAATTCGATATCTTTTTCATGATCTTATATTCTTAATTGGCAAGTTATTCAAATTCATACATCTTTGTATAAGAGGTGACTAAGTAAGCGTTATGTATTTTTCTCCAAAAAATGACACAAGTCATTAAGGACAACATGTGGGTGCGTAAATAAAAAGGAAAACAAAGTATCAAATCATGAAATTATTAATTCTAGTATAAGGATGAAGAAGTATAAAAATGTTACAAGAAGATGAATGATGATTTTATAACATCACATATATACTTTCATCTTACAAGATTTTAAAATTTTATAACTTATACTCTAAGTTCTTTTGACCATAAATAGACGACTTCTTTTACTTTTCATTTTTTGTTAGCCTTGATTAAGGTGTTAGCTTAACTATGGGTGCACTTTACTTGGGGCTACCAGTTATGCAATCTACAAATGGATCAATAAAACAAAAGAAAATAGAAAAAGAAGGAGGTTCTTTAAACGAAATGGTGGTTTACTTTTAAAACAACAAGAAGAAGTTGATCCGTCTTTAACTGGTAAAACCATACTTTTCACATCACGTGAGCTGGACAAAGCCACAGACAACTTCCATGAGAATAGAATTTTGGGTCGAGGAGGCCAAGGTACAGTGTATAAAGGAATGTTAGTAGATGGAAGGATTGTAGCAATCAAGAAATCGAAAATTGTCGATGAAAGCCGATTAGAACAATTCATCAACGAGGTGGTCATTCTTTCCCAAGTCAATCACAGGACCATGGTCAAATTATTAGGATGTTGCTTAGAAACAGATATTCCATTGCTTGTTTCTGAATACATACAAAATGGTACCTTGTATGAGCGCCTTCATAATGAAACTCATGAGATACCAATTTACTTAAACATGAGATTGCAAATCGCTACAGAGGTTGTAGGAGCACTTGCTTACTTGCATTCAGCAACTTCCATTTCAATATACCATCGAGACATCAAAACCACCAATATACTTTTAGATGAAAAGTACAGGGCTAAAGTTTCTGACTTTGGAACTTCTAGATTTGTCTTAATTGAGCAAACTCATTTAACCACCTAGTTAAAGGTACGTTTGGTTATCTTGATCTAAGTATTTTTAATCTAGTCAATTCACTGAAAAAAATGATGTTTATAGTTTTGGAGTTGTTTTGTTAGAACTATTAACCGGAGAAAAACCAATTTCTCCAATCAAATTTGGAGAACATAGAAATTTGGCTACACACTTTATGTTAGCTATGGAAGAAGGAAGTATTATGTCTACTTTTGATACGGTTGTGACTAAAGAAGGTACTAGAGATGAGCTTCTCTTATTAGCTAACCTTGCAATACGATGCTTGAATTCTAATGGACGGTATAGGCCAACAATGAAAGAAGTATCTAGGGAGTTGGAAAACATACGGACATCACATATTCCATCTATGGTTCCAACAAGTACATCCCATCTAGTCATGGATGGAGAAGAAATTTGATGCTAACATATGACAATTCGTTAACATATTGAGTTTGAATGAATTCATAAGTAATTTTCAAATTTCTACTCTTAATTTTACATATTTTTAGGAAATGAAGTGTGTTGAAGCTTCATATTTTGTTTTCTCATGTCTATTACATTCTGTTTTTCTCATAAGAGCTGAAGTTACTTCTAAATTATACAACTAAAAGTGTTGAAAATTGGTGATTTTCGGGAGTGAAAACAAGTTATGCTCTCTCTTCATCAACACACATGTAATCTGTAACTCAACTAAAAGTTTTTCGTTCTTAATTTTCTTTCAACGAAAAAAATGTTCTCTACACCCCTAGGGATGTGAACAGAGTGAGTGTAGGCCGTCGTCTACAGTTTGAGTTTATGATCTCGGGTTGGGTATTTAGTTATAACGTACATCTGTTTTATTAATTATTTACGACTTTTAAAATCGTTTTTCAAAAGATTTAAATGGGTACTAGGGATGAGCATCTCCATCTGCTACGCTTGCTATGTAATACTTGAAATTTATGGACGGTATAGACCAACAATGAAAGAAGCATCTATGAAGTTGGAAACCATACGGGCATCATATTCCCTCTATGGTTCAGACAAGTACGTGGATGGCTAGTCGTGGATGGAGAAGAAGTTTGATGCTAACATAAGATGAATTATTAATATTTTGAGATTTGAATGAAAGCATAAGTACTTCTCAAATTGCTATTCTTTTTTTTCATATCTGTAGGAAATGAAATGTGATTAAAATCCATATTTTGTTTTCTTAAGTCTCTTACATTCTATGTTTTGATTATCGGGAGTGAATACAAATTATGCTCTCTCTTCATTAACACACATGTAAAGTGTAACGCTTAACTAAAGTTTTTCGTTCTTACTTTTCATTCAATAAAAAAATGTTCTCTATACCCCAAGGAAGGTGATAGAGTATATCAGGCCTTCGTCTAATGATAGTTTAGGTTAATGTTCTGGAGTGGGGTATTTAGTTATGATGTACCCTTTTTTATTAGTTACGACTTTTAAAACTGTTTTTTAACAAGTTAAATTGGGTACCTTGAAAATTTATTATTTTGTCTTAAGTTAACATAGTCATAGAATCCTTTTTCAAAAAAAAAAAAGCAACACAACAAGTAAATTTAACACAAAAAACTTAATACAAGCAGTTTCTAGACATAAAAAATCATATGCAACATCATTGTTTTAAAATCTCAAAACCTCAATCTTTCTCTTTTAGAAACTCAAATGATAAATCTTTATATTCAAATTAGTTCGAAAAAAGGAATTATCAGATTTCAAACATAAAAACTCAAAGCCTCAATTTTTTTGTTGAAAACTCGAAAGATCGATCATTCTTTTTAAACTTTTAGTTTCAATTCTTTAATAACATCATAGAAAAGAAAAAGCATTTGACAGAAGATAGAAAACATATAAAAAGATTAAAATAAGAAATATCTTTTAAGTGATCATAGAACCTCTAGTTTAAATAGTTAGCATTCTCCCACCAATAATAGGGTGGTGGATATTAGTACTACATTATGACTTTGGTACAATATCTAAAGCGTGAGCTCATGCTTTCTTTGCCTAGGACGACAAGTGTGAGATTCTCCACATGCAACCTCTATCGCAGCCATGTCGCTCTAATATATAGATAGAGAGATTGCTTGTAAAAAGGTAAATGTAGAAATGATTGTGTATTAAATGAAGTTCAACTCAACTTTTTGAATGAGGTAGATTCTAAATTCTTAATGGCTTCGATTTCATGTTGTTTGCATCAGATTGTTATGATTTGAAGAAACTTAACTTTATGTTATAATTCTCTGCTCGAGGTTTAATTAAAATTGTTTAATACAAAGGCAGGCAAAGTTGTTTGAGGTGAGTTTCCTATACGCTTAAATCCATAAGGTTTCAGTAATCATTGAAATGGCAGAGAATCTGTTAGTTATATGTGTTTTAAAGGTTCAAATAAGTTGCTTGAACTTTTTGATCCATTACTAGTAGGTTCTCATTGTACTTAATTACTTGGAAATTACATGTTACATGTTGAACTTAGTTTCCTTTTCATTTTATTTTTTCAAATGGGCTGTTTGACAACTTTTAAGTAATTAATTGTAGAACCAATAAAAGATCTAAACCATTAAGAGGTCTGAACAATTAAGAGCTAGTATATCATTTAAATATTCAAATGCAAATGTTGATCAATTCAGATAAAAGGTCTTAACTATTCAGCATTAGACATCTTAACCATTCAGCAATGGTATAATGTTTAACCATTCAGAGGCAAATGTCTGAACATTCAGACATTAGCTAGCTCGTGAAACAAACAGTCTGAACTATTAAATGATGAAACATTCAGAAATCTGAACCATTAAGAGGCTTATTAAAAGTATGTGATTAAAAGTCTGCCAAACAGCCCCTAAATCGCATCCTTTGAGCATGTTTGGTGTGGTAGTATTGTATTGCATAAAAATTAAGTGTTAAACTTCATTTAGTCCGCGTCTTCCAAGTTAGTTGCAGGATTTTAGGATGTTTAGTTGTTGACTTTTAGTATACTCACGCGTCATGTAATTAGCTATTTAAAGAGACTAATATCAGGTAGGGTTAGAGCAGCATTTCGAAACAATAAAAATTCCAAGCAGTAAACTCAAATCTATTTTGATTGTGTGTGTTTATAATAACTAAGCATTTAACATAATTATCGAACATACTTAACACAATTATAATAAACATAATCAACACAAAATGTAAGAAGTTTGTCAATCTTTAAAGCAAATCAAATTGAAATGATTGAATGGGGAATGTTAATAGAGACGTATAGTATAACTATAGTTTCGTATTATTAAAAACTAGAAATTAATAATAAGACAAACATATAAAATAAAATCAAGAATTTTAAACAAATAAACATAAACAAACATGTTATTGAATGTTTAATAACATAAATGAACGTACAGACGTATGCTATGTTCATGTTTGTTCGTTAAGCTAAACAAATGAATTTTCTTGTCCGTGCTGGTTATCACCAAACAGTTCATGAGAACATAAAATTCTTGTCGAATTAGTGAAGAAAAAAAAATATTCGTTGTACTTGAAAGCATTTTTGGTTGATTTCTAACTGCAATTTAATGACAGCCCTTTCGGTCTGAGTAAACAATTATCTCAATGTTATGTTTTAGTCTCTAATAATCAACAGCAAGTGAAAGTGTTTTGACTCAGTAACTTTTAGCGACTAAATATTTGGTCACGTGTAGATTAGCAGTTACTGGTCAAATTCAATCATTGGCATCCTTCTATGGTCAGTAAATAAGTTATTCAAGTTAGGGACGGACTTTTATTGAATTGTTGAGGAAGAAGGTCCTCACAAACAGTGACAACTTTTGTAACAAAAAGTGACCACACAAATTAAGTTAGACTCGGCGATGAATTTTATGCTACTAGTGAAATTTCTTTCCTCATTATGTAGGATGTTGACTGTGGTGAATCATGTAAAATAATATAGAAAAAGATTGATAGTATTTTAGTAACCATAACATATTACCGGAAAACTTATGGAACCCTCTCAATACCCTGCTAGAGGAGAATTAGATTCTTACCGTATTGTTTTATGTTGTTGAAGGTTATGTTATGAAAAATCGGTCAAAAGAGTTTAGAGTAGTCTTTTCCATTCACTTCATTAATTAACACGCACAAAAAATTAATAAAATAAATAAATAAATAAATAAAACAATATCCTTGATTCATTTCAATCACCACAAAATCACAATCACAATCACGTATATATATAGTCACGACACACTTGATAGAATAGAAACAAACAGATGTTAAACTGATACCTAAGACAATACAACCGGTACGTATGTGGCTCCTTTATTTATTTGGAATATTGATAAGTAAGATAATCACACTCGCTTAATTACCATCAATAGTACTGATAGGTTTGCCAAGAGCAAGCAATGGCACTTTCTTGTGGTTAGCCAGACCAAATGTTCCTTCCATATCTATATCCTCTGGCTTAACACCTTGCGGCAACGACCAATCAAACTTATACAGAAACGTAGCCAACGTCATCTCATCGATCGCCATTGAATAAATCCTCCCGGGACAAGCCCTCCTTCCCGCACCGAAAGGAATAAACTCGAAATTGTGCCTCACAAAATCAGTAGATGACTCCAAGAACCTCTCTGGCACAAACTTCTCAGCTTTATCCCACACCTTAGGATCTCTCATAATCGCGTAAACGTTAACGTATGCTGTAGTCCCTTTTGCAATATCATACCCCAATACGTTGACATCCTGTCGCGCGACTCGTGGCAATAGAATCGGAACAGGAGGATGCAACCGCATGGTTTCCATGATTACAGCCTTGAGATATGTCATCTTCTCTAGATCCTCACCGGTTATGTCTTTCCTTCCATTAAGTACTGTTTTCACTTCATCCTGGGCTTTCTTCATGATATCCGGATATCTCATAAACTCCGTCATTACCCATTGGATCACCGACGCTGTTGTAGCCGTAGCGGTAACATACGCATCCTAGGTACTTACAAACGTCAGTTAAAACATATATATACACACATACAGTGTTATAGAAACTGGGCATTTGCGACCAATGATTGTGTTATATATATATATATATAATATATATAGAAGATACGGGAGGGATCATAAGAAAACCACATTGTTATGTGAAAACTAGAGAACAATGAAACCGGATACATAATTTATAAATTTGTTATCACTACACTCTATGTATGTGTGTGTATATATAGATAGAGGTATGGGTCAAATGAAAATTCTAACATGGTTTTATATATACGTCACACATAGGTTACGTATACATAATCATTTTTCATTCAAAATAGTATTACGTATACATAATACTCTTTATTCTCGTATTTATGTTCAACATATATATAACAAATACTTAAGTAACATTTTAACAATTAAAGGAACAAAAAAGATATAAATTATATTATTGATTTTCATGGTTTTCTTTGGTGTTCGTATGACTATCGTTTTTCTCAGTAAATTTCCCATATAAAAGATAATCAAAAAGAGACAGAAAGATATGTATACCATGAGGAGTGCTTTGAGGACTTCCGAATCAACCTTGATTCCATTGTTATCTTCCTCTAATTGAATCTTGAGTAGTGCATCTATCAACGGTTTGAAGCCATCTTCGGTGACAACCGGGTCGGGACTAGTCCTCGCTAGCCGCTCCTGGACCGCACCCGATAAGAACTCGTCCAAGGTTAAGGTAATTTTATCCACTTTAGCTCTAACACCTCTAATAGCATCAACCACCGCAAGCTGAGGAATAGAGTCCTCAATATAGAATGTACCCAACATCTCGGAGACTTCTTTCATCAGCTTCTTGAACTTCCTCCCGATCTCCCCGTCGTTATACGTTCGCCCAAACGCCGCCATACATGTGATATCATTCGTGATCGAAAACGACATAGAAGTCACATCTACAGGCTTTTTGGAGAGAAAACACTGCTCTATTTCCCTTACGTAGCCCGCGATTATCCTTCGTCTCATCGCCTCGAACGTTTGCACTGTTTTGTTAGTCAAAAGGTGGAGAGTTAGCATGCTCTTGACTTGACTCCAGTGTTCACCATAAGGACTCATGGTGGCGTCCTTGAGGTTATACGAAACGGTCTTGGACATGCGTGTGGCGGGTCTGTCAGCAAAGGCTATATCATGAGTTTTCATGATCTCAGTAGCGGCTTCGGTTGTGGAGACCACCAAACTTGGTACGGTGCCAACGTAGAGGAACATGAGGCCGTTGGGGTGGCCGTAGCGTTTAGCGAGGGATTCGAAGTCCTCGTGGACGGTTCCTTTGAGCTGGTGGAGGTTTCCGATGAGCGGCAACCTTGGTGGAGATGGGGGTAGTTTCTTGGAGGGGGTTGGGGGTGTAGAGTTGTACCATTTGATGAACACAAATGTTGCACCAAAGATCATCAATGGCAAACTGTAGATGGGAAACTGCTGCACCAAACTCCACATTATGTAATTAACGAAATGAATTACTAATGCAAGATTATTGATCGACTGAATTCAATGTTTTTTTGTGTTTAGGGATCATTATCAATAGTCTATTTATAATTATAGCTAGCACACCATTGATGACAAGTAATGTAACGATAATCTAAAAAAAGGCTTAATTAACATAAAATGTGGCTAATTGATATTGCTATTTTGAGACTTTAATTGCTGGAAATCACTTCAACCTCTCCCCTATCGATCACCTTTTCACACCCAATCAGTGCACTGATGATTATTCTGTTTCTTTTATTATATTATAGAAAACCTCCATTGTGTTTAATTATACCGGCCTCTGCGCACACATGTTTTGTCTTCAATCATCGTTAACTAGTG